>VYXH01003519.1:161198-190061 GCA_013397275.1 Burhinus bistriatus | reverse complement strand
GGGGGGGAAGGGGAAAGGTCATACTAGCATATGGAAAAAGATAAATAATAAATTCTACAATCAGTTCAGTACTAAGTTGTTATTTGGTCCTGCTACAGGATCTTAAATGGTTGGAAATTGAATCACCATACCAATACTGAAATGCTGTAACAGCTCATTTGTATTCTACCACTCTCCTAAATTAAAAACTCAGAATACTGAGTTCTTAATATGCCCTTTCAAGTCCTTCTCTTCCTTCTTCACCATTAAATGATAAACGCCCAAAAAAGCCTTCTACCAGGTCTAGGATAAAAGCTGAACCACAAACTGGCCACACCCTCTTGGTGTCCCAGAATTACAAGAGGACAACTTCCCTCTATTCATCTGTTCTGGGACCGTGCAGAATTCAAGCCTGTTTCCCAGTAAATCTTCTGTGCCGCTATGGCATTACAACATATACACGCTGCCTAACCCCCTAGCAAATCCTGTGACAATGACACCTCTGCAGCCAGGCAGTTGGACAGATATAAATGAAGATTGCTACATTCCATTGAACAATCTGGCGATTTGAAATTGGTTTTAGAACAGGAGATAGGCTCATGAATAGGAAACCAAGCTGAATTATTAATCAGATTATTTATACATTTATTTATTCATCTTTGTACGTAAGAATCTGCTGAGTTTGGGCACTTTATGCAAAATTATTGGCTGAAGAAAGAACATAAAGCTCTCCAGAGTTCTGCTTTCTGCAGAAAAACACTTCTTCACCTTCACAAAAGGACATAGTCACAGCTGAAGGGAAGAGGGGCTGTATTAACACCTATCATGTAACAACTGTGGTTCACAAGAAAGGAAGAGCGTGAGCTCTGAATTCCAGTTTTCACCTCACTCTAAGAAATCTGAAGTTTTCACTTTTAGATTCCCACTGGCTTGGTGCTAGAATAGCTAGAGCAATGAATAAGGACAAAAGAAGAAATTATTTCAAATTACTATTAAAATCATCTGCCAATGTTTTACAGAAGAAAAAAAGTAGTAATTGTCTAATGCATGCAGGGCATCCACTGCGTGTATGGTGCTATAGCATGCAATGGAAGAAACCTTAATGCTGCATGCACTGTAAGTCCGATATGTACTCGATGTCATGGAAGTGGTGTACGTAGTGAGTATTTGCGCTTTAGAGCCAGCTTGACTCTGAGACACTTTCTGAGCCATATTGAACCACCTATACAGTTATTCTGAGAATGTACAGGATGTCTGTGGTGTATGGAGCCTGTTGATGGTACACAGACAAGCTGCACAAAGGACTGCTGCAGACCAAACCTGCTAGGCTTGATGAACATACAGTGTAGGGGAAATCTGTATATAGTTGCAAGGTGCCTTTGTCTAATAGTCCCGGTCCCATGTGAAAAATCGACAGATATTACTGAGCTTTTGCTTCCAGAGGAAACTTAATTTACAAAAATACTAGTGCCAAAATTATTCTAGTTGGTAAGTACTAAGTACTTCCTCAACATGTACACTACACAAGCTTACCTGTTCCGGTTTGTGTTGCTGCACAGAGTTATATATATAACTCAGACCAGCTCTTGTTAACACATAGGAAGCTTGTTCATTTATGAGTGTATCTAAATGAGCTTCAATCTGAAATTTTAAGCATAAGGTATTTAATAAAATGTGCATGAGAATATTAAATAGAACAAGTTCTGGGGCTAAAAGCTTTAGAATCACAAATAAGAAGAAAAAACACAAATAATAAGGAGAGTGATCAACAAACAAGGAAAAACCACAATTTCATACAGCATAATTATTTTAGCCATTTATATCTTGCATATTACAAGGAGCCAATGATAAAACTATAGCTAATTCTTTCATGTCTGACTAACGGAAGAACCTAATTTTTTTTGTATTTGTAAATTTAATAGCACCAAAAATTAAGAATACCAAAGCTGTAATCTTAAAAATTTCTATTTCATTTTATTTTGCTATAGATCTTTGAAAATATGATAAAAATCATCCAACTCTTATTGAAAATATTGACAATAGCATGGCAATTTTATAATACAAAAGAGAAAGAGAGAGTCTTTCACAAAAAAAAACCAGAAACTAAATCAGAACCAGTAATGATTTTAAATTCAATATGGATAAATATGTATTTGAAAAAAGTTAACTGAATAAACAACAGACAATGAAATTACAGCTATCAACTTTCATTATCTTCATGTGAAAAAAGTCATAAATGTATTTTACATTCTTAGCATAATCTTCACTTTGCAGAGAAACCTAATTAATAAATCCAGTCACAGCAGCAGCGATCATTTTTTTAGTTTGAGTAGTCTCAGAAGGATATTTGGGTATATATATTTTTTTACTTCATTTTTACAGGTAACTACACCACACTTCATTTATTTCTCTTCCAATCCTAAAGAAAAGCCAAAATTTAAAATATATCAAACTCTAGTAAAACGTAGGACTTCCATGTCTGATATTTTAAAAGTTCACCTTTTCACTTCCTAAAATTGTTTAGAAAAATGCACTTTTCTTTTTAAATCAGGAGGGAAATCTTAGTATCTCAATTTGGAGATTTTAACTGTCTCATACAGTTCTTTTTTTTCTATGAAAAATGTTTCTCTTATTAAATATGCCATTCTAACTCCACTTTAATAATCTACTTATGTATAATCTTAAAGATATTTTTTCAGTCTGTTCCTGTATTTGTAAAATGTTTTAAGAAAGTTAATGGTATTAAATGCATAACCTTCAGTTCTACTGCTTATTTGAAGAATAAATCAATTGCAACATTTACTGTGAAAAAGAAACTCCAATATGGAAATTAGAAATGCCCCAGACAGTTTGGTGGGGTTGTCGGTTGGTTTGTTTCAGAGCTAAAAGATGCTAGAAATTCTAATTAGGAGTAGAAAGCAAAAAAAAAAATGGCTCACAGCCAATCTTTACTGGTGGCTTCAAATAAGTTGTGACTTTTTTCCAAGCCTCCCAGCTCCAAAAGCTCTCTTGAGATATATTGCAGAGATGTTCATGTAGCAAAACTATAAATGGGCAGTGATTATGTTTTCTTGAGTCAATGGTTTATAAACTACATTTTTGTTTCAAAATGGTACCACAGATGAACTAGTATCCTGGCACGTTAGGTGAAACAAAATAAATGAGAAAAGAAAGGCAGAAAGAAGGACTGGAGAAGTAACTTCAGCTATACTATATTGTAGTATAAACTAGATGCTGATCTATTATTAACTATATGCTGGAATAGTCACACTGCTCGAGCTTTCAACTTCCATTTGATTCTTCTCACGCTGTTTGCAGATAAATATTAGAATAATTAGGATAATGAAAATGTATACTGATACGTGTTTATCTGCAACTAAACCAACCCAAAAGTTCTAATCATTTTTTTGTTTAAAATGAAAGATGCTGTGTACCATAAGCTCTGATATCTGCTATTTGCTTATGGTGTCTGATAAGAAGCCCTCTTATCCCATTTCCCTGATTCAGAACTGACCCAAAGTCAACATTATAAGAGATAAATACGTTCACATCACAACTTAAAGTCTGCAAAAATCAGTAATAAGTTCGTTTTCTTCTGGAGCTTTAAAGCTTACCTGAAACTGTAACATTTCTAGACGTTTGTCAGTAAATTCAAAGAGAGCCAAAGTAGTCTTCATCATATAAAGCGAATTTACCATGAAGGTTGCCATATCAGCTGTGCCCAAATTACTAGCAGACATAGTACACATCTGTAACAATGGATCTAGCACACAAGACAGAACCTAAAATAGAAAACACACAGAAAAGAGGGAGGGGAGGCAGGAAATAATGTCACACGAGGCTTCTAAGCTCATTCTGTCTCTATCACGTATTTATTCCCCAAAGCAGAATAAAGAGAAATGAGAGTTTCCAACTGTGAAAGCAGTTTTCTACTGGATTTGTCAGCAGGTGATCAGCTACCATAGTGATGGGAAAAGCGTAAAAACACGAGAAGAACAGATTCTAACTTAGCAGGAGGAAGAGTAACCCAGATTAGCTAATTGGTAATTGTGCAATCTTGAGGGTGTATTTACTTAATGGAGTAGTAATTGGATAACAGAATTTAGATGCTGCGTTAAGGGTAGCACTCCATACTGTACTGTAATTATCCACTTTGTTAGTCACCCTCTTGGTCACATTACAAACTCAGGTTTGGTAGAAAGCTCCAAAATGGGACCAGACAAAAAAGATTAATGTTTTACCCACCTTTTGTGTACCGAGACTAACTTACACATACTTTTTTTTTTTCCCCCCTCCTCTTACGAGCAGTCAAACATTCTTATACCTGCACAAAGTCAGCTTGACGGGCATCCAGTGGAACAACAGATGAGTCGTGAGACGCCAGAACCTCCCGAAGCAAGTTAAGTGTCTGATTTAGTGCAGAGCTTGGGCCAAGATCAGGAGGTGGGAGTTCAACCTGAAGAACAAGATTATCTGTTCGTTTTTTGTTTTGTTTTGGGTTTTTTTCTTTTTTTAAATTCATTTCCAGCAAACACCAGCCGATCTGTTTGCACAAATGCAAGCAGCTAATAATAAAATTACATGTAGCCACACAAAAAAGAATTTGACACTGGACAAACCTAGCATGTTTCAGGCAATAATGGCCTACAACTTTCAGCATAACCACCCAATTCAGCGACAAGCAAAACTGAATTTCTCCTTTCATTCAGACTATGCCTACTTTACAATCTAGAGAAACCCAAACACCGGTTTTGGTAGTAAAAAAAATACATTTGCTAGATTAGGTGCCAAAGAATAGCCACGTTGTTGGCACCACTGAGTTCACTTTGAGCAAGACCTCCTGTAAACACTCCAGAATCTAGGGTGGGCAGAGCTCTGGGATATTAGGGCCATACTGCAGCAACTGAATGAAGTCATCTTGATGGCTACGCAGCCCCTGTCATGCTGATTATGAGAGCTGCAGTCACAGATGCAACAGCCTTAATCCCTAGCAAGTTTGTACCTTAAATTACCAGTACACAAATGAGTTGTCCGCAAGCTAACTCAAGTACACCTATATAAACTGCAGTGATACTGCAAGAACTGGAATGCAGGTCTACCTCAAAGAGAAGTAGGTATCGCAGATGTTTAAAAACCAGAAAGAATAAAAGTTTGTCACTCTTAAGAGGAAAAAACCCACTTTCTCAGTCAAATTATGAAAAGTTGGAGCACTGAAATGGATTGACATGCTACGCTATTTTTAACAGAAGCTCACATACTTTAGCCCTTCATGGTAACACGCAAATACCCATTAAACGCTTCATAAAATGTTTGCATGAGATAAAACCTAGCACATCTCTCCCGATCCACATTCCACAGGCTCTACTCCAAAAGTAGTTGCATCTTCTTGTCTCTGATGCTGCCTCAAACTGGCTTCCTGCTGCCTCCAGACCCTTACTACAACCCAGGCTGTTGGCCTCGTTTCTTTCTGCCAACAATCCTCTTCCCTCCTTCTTCTGTCTCCTGCCTACCCAAGGGGCAAACACAAATCTGGCTGGATCACTCAGGAGTAAGTTAACGCTTCAAGGCATAATCTCTTTCCAGAAGGGTATAGGGAGAACTAAGTTTGACTGGGACTGGCCTGTGCATCTCACTCAAGATGTCTGGGTGCAGCAGAGCAAGGCAGTGTGCACTTCTGCAATGCTCTTAAGACTCCAGCTCAAGAAGAAAAGGCAGCAGCTTTGGATGGATGGACCCCCAAGCCACAGGCAACGTGCTCCATACCTTCCCAAGTGAGAACTACTGATTAAGAACATAATAATGTACATGTCTGAGTCTCCAAGGAAGAAAAAAAATATCAAACGGGCATAGGCTGATGGCCAAAGAAACCAAGGAGAGCCTAACAGGCGTTTTCAGAACAGAGCATTTCAGAGCCTTCTGGAAATAAACCTGTACCTAATGAACATGCCACCAGAGAAAGAAGAAACAATTCACTCTCTTTGGAGCCAGGCCTAGCTTTCACACTGTGTGTGCTTCGAAACACTTGAGATACCATACATGTCCCTACACTCTTACTAAGACATATCAAACAAAAACTTTTTTGCATCTTTTTGAATACAAAGTGTTCCTCTATTCTCACTTTCCAAGAGATAGTATACTGAATTCAAGGAACTAATGAAAAACTAAATCTAATAGGTTCAGAGAACAGTTGTTGTTCCGCCTAAGCAGTCTTGAAAGCATAAAAGAAAGATTCTAGCAATGAAGTAACAGTAATTCAGAAAGAGGCACTTAGTGCTCATTAGTAGTAAAGTTCACTGAAATTTACAGCACTGAGTGACTTCTTGTTTATTCTTGTTATTATTAGGGGTATTGATTATGCCCTGAACACACTGTTCTCAGACCTGAACTGGACCGTGTTCAGGGATATTTTGGCATTAATTTGCGTCTAGAGTTTGATGGGGTTTTCACTTCCAACACACACACACTAGATCACAGCAATGGTAATTTCAGGCTTCTTTGCACCGAATTTTTGTCTCCTGAAGTAGCCGATGGTCAGAAGCTTCTAAATTAGCTTCATCTTTCATTTAATCTGTTCTTTAAAAGTACATTGTCTTCTTGATGGGAGCAAGGAACAACATTATGGAAGAAGAAAACATGGCAAGGAAAAAAGACTTAGATCATTAGATTCTATTGGGGTTAGCATGAAATTCCCGACTACTGCAATAGAGGCAGAATTATCAGTAAGTGGAAGGAAAATTAAAGCACTGCTATATCCATTTTGAAAACTCTAACTTTTTGCACATGAATGCAGATTGGGTTTTGTGGGGTTTTTTTCAGAATTAAAAAGGAAATGAATTCTCCTAAAATTACAGTGGACGCTGTACATAAGGGTTAGTATAAAAGGCTGTATCTTCATTTAAATTTCTGCATATCAATCAGTGGGGAATAATTACTAAGCCAGTACTCTTCCTCCAAATATAAAATCCAGAGCAGGTTTCTCTGTCTATGAGAGCAAGTAGCTTGAAGGGTTTAACAAACAGCAAAGGAAAACACAGGAAAAAGAAAAGAGAGTATCGACAATCAAGAAGAGAGTGCATGTATGTTAATTGTTTCTTTTTCTCATTTACAAAGAAGGTTAAATGGAAAACAAAAATATGTGCAATTTTTATTCCTATTAAAATCAGTTAATTCTATTAAGGGCTGGAGCAGGTATTAAGGAGAGCAGCTTTGTTAGAAGCTCATATGTGCACCTGAAAATACTGGAAATACTGTATAGGCAAGCAATCAAAACTACTTATATACTACCCTACTTGACCGTTAGAAATATAACGGTACACAGAGACATGGACAGACTGGAGCGAGTTGAGCAAAGGGCCACAAAGTTCATAAAAGGACTGGAGTACCTCCTACACAAGCAGAGGCTGTGTTCAGCCTGGAGAAGCAAAGGCTTGGGGGGGGATGTTATCAAGGTGTATAAATACCTTATGGGAGCGATAAAGAACAAGGAGACAGACTGTTCTCAGTGGTGCCCAGTGACAAGTCAATAGGCAATGGGCACAGACTGAAAGACGGGAAAACTATTTATTTACTGTGAGGCTGGTCAAACACTGGAGACAGCTGCACAATGAGGTCGTGGAGTCCCCATCTTTGGAGATATTCACAACTCAACTGGAACCAGTCCTGGGCAACCTGCTATAGCTGACACTCTTTGAGGAAGATGGTTGGACTAGATGACCTCTAGAGGCTCCTGCTGGACTCATCCATTCTGCAATTCTGTGATACTAGTATTAAATAAAACAAGAAGGTAATTTTAAACACAGAACTCCTCAGAGAACTCCTCAGAGAAAGCACTGCTTAGAGTGACAAACAAAAGGTTGGTGGCTTTTTTAAGGGCCTAATCAGTTTTTAATACACTCTTTTAAAAACGACAAAGCACTACAGATGTGGAACCTTGTAAAAAGGTATCTGGATGTTTCATCCTGTCAGTTACAACTGATCAGCATCACCTACAGAAGTCCATTCTACAAATTGAGACAATATTCACCACAGTTAACAGCAGCAGTCTAAGAAACTCGAGTGCACGTCAACCAGAGAAGCTTCAGAGAAGGTGTCCTAAGCTCTTTTGAGCCCTATTAGGATCCTACAGAGATCACCAAAGTAGAATGCCTAATGGCACGCTTTTCTTTTCAGTTATCAAGTTGGTCTTAGCAGAAAAGAGAACAGGAAAAAAATCTTGCTTAGTTTTGCTTTGTTCGCATGGATCCATTGAAAATCACAACAGCATTCAGATCACAACATCAACCAGTCTCATTTGATCTGCCCCATATGTGGTTTCCCAGAAACCTAACAGGTTTCATTCTGACAGGAATCAAATTATGAGGGAGAAGTTTACAGTTATTCCCATGCAATGTTTTAATACCTCTCCCACTGACAGACAATGCAATCACAGCATTTAATTTGCATATATCTACCATAAAAAGAACAGCATTAAGGAATAACAATCCCCAAATTTTATTTGAGGTACTCTACTAACAGTCTTCTAAGAGCTCAGACAGCAGATGACAGCTTAGTTTGGCAAAATCTCTCTTTAGTACCCTTATGATAACTCTCATTCCATTTAACTCAATGTTTGCAATTATTCTTTCCTTTAATAATTGTTCTGAGTACTACTGAGGCCAAAGTAAGGACAGGTGTGCTTGAAAATTCCCACTCTTTAAATGCATTAGCTGGTCCAATAAAACATGCTGGCATAGGTTAGCCTAACAGGCTTGTTAAAATGCCTCACCAGCGGACTCATGATTTTAAATGACAATTCTCTCAATATGAGAAAACTGAAAGAGCAGTCCATCCACTCCAGTGCATCAGGTGCTTTGAACTTTGCTTCCAGTTTCATTGGAACAGTTTCTGTTGTTCTGATAATTATTTTCATTTAGTATTTTCTCCTGGATTTATCATCATCTGTAAAATAGTAATCTGTACTAGGCTGTTCTTAGTTAGATCCAGACAGTGAGTAACACAAGTAAAATCCCAAACCTCTCAACATTTGATTTATTAGCACAGGGTCAAAGGAAACATATAAAAGGATACGTAAAGATTGAACCTGTAATTCTGATCTGCTTTACTAGCAAGGCTGGTAGACCCATGGCTGGGTCCAAGAAAGCTAAAAAGAAACAAATACAAACATGATTTTTCAGCACAGGGACACTAACATTGGCCAAAAAAACATTCTGGTTGAACTAACAACTAGAACAAACCGATCGTTACCAGAGCTAGAAAGCACCGGCAAGACTGCCCAACGCTGCCTCTGAAGGGTAAGAGCCAACAATGCAAAGGAGAGACAGCGTTTGCACTAAAAGCTGATGCACTGAACCTTCAGGTACACAGGAGAAGTGTGGTGATGCACAGCTTCTGTATGGTGTCAGCATTGAGCTCTATGACAACCTGAGAATCTCAAAGCTGTCAATGGCATTTTAAACCCTGAAAACAAAGTGGCTTTGCAATGACTCTGTTGCCAAGCTTCACATCAGGTTTCAAGGAGTACTGGAGCCAAAGAGCATTGTGCATTGCCTTTCTTTGATAACAAGGGCCTTCGTTTCAGGCAGTATGCTGAGTATTTCTGTTACATAGATTTCAGATCGTAAAGAGCTACCTGAGAAGCGTGAATGAGAACACCATAGAAAGGGTTTCTCCGACTGAAGAGTCGGAAGTTGTGAGAACTGCCGACTACCTTATTTTCAGATTACAACCAGGACGCTTGAGATTTTCTGATGCAATGAAAAAAAATGTGCATAGGAAAGTGCTTCTGAGCAAGCCAGTAACCACTCTGAAGTAACCAGGGATTTCCCTGTGTCATTTACACTGATGGCTTGACAACCAAGAGGGAGAATCCTGATCTAAGACTGCCTTTAAGTTCCCATACAGCTCCATGCTTGTGACACTCCTTATGTAATATGGGACTCTTCTCAAAAATAGATGCGAAGAGGAAGTTATTTTCTTGTCCTAAAAAGAACAGCTTGAAGTCTCAGTTTCCCATTGTGCTTCAGAAATTAAATTCCAGGCAGTTTGAAGGCAATGCTCAACTCAGCAAAATCAATAACCTAGGGAATTAAATTGTCTGTGATGACGAGGACATCAGAGTCAAATTACCGTCCTGTCATTCATCTACAACCACAGGAAGGGAACTTGAGGAGTTAGCATATTTAATGAAATCTGCTTTGTCTAAAAAAAAGGTCCCAACTAGCTATACTTAAGAGAAAGATTTGCTTAAGTACTACTCTGGTCTATCAACTACTAGATAGATTGCAGATATTAAAAAAGCATACCACAGCAAGACACAGTAACACACCAGTGTTTCTAGCCAGTTCTCCCCACACTACAGCACAAGACAGTTTGCACTGGGCTAAAGAGGCTCCTGTCAAGTTACAAATTCACTGGTAATTATTACTAAGTCTTCTGGAATTTTGTAGCTACAAACAGCAATTAAGAAAATAGTTAAAATTCTCTTTAAATTAAATAAAAATTGTAGAACTGATTTCCACTCAGAATTTCTTGCTTACGATTTTCAGATTATCAGCAACAACTGATACTGAGGGAATACTGAGCCTGTGTGGTGTAACTCACACAGGTTATATTCACGACTTTCCAATGATCTAAACAAAAGAGGCACTTAAGTTTATAGAAATAAAAATACTTTTTATTTAAGACCACCCTATTTGTATTTTAATCTATTTCCAAAGTTATTTAAATTGCCTTAAGAATCCTATTTTAATCAAAGTAATGGACAGCTGATACTCTTTGACACAGGCTTATCAATGCCTCAAGATGCAAAATATAAGAGGAAATAAGGAACCATAATTTCCAGACTGTCCAAGTGAAAAGTAATTTACTAATCGTACAAGTGAGTATTCTCTTTGTGCATAACAGGACCAGCAACAAAGCCTTTGTAATCACACAGGTAAGCACAAAGGATCTGTTTTCCAGTGCTTTAGTCTTCTTTGAAAATAAAATACAGATTTGGAAGCAGTTGCAATGCATACATAGTTAGCAAAGAGCTGGTAAAAAGGTTGGGATGTGAAGAGAATCCTGCTAATACATATACACAATTTTGGTCTGAGCACACATTAATAAAAAGGATGGTAAAAAGCAACCTTGAGATTCCTCAAGATGTAAAAGCATTCTGACATTCACTACTAAATTAACGAAGACATACAAAAAGGTATAAAAGCTGGTTATCTGTACATTAACACACAATAAACTAAGTAACAGAAGAATTAAATTTATGATAAAATAGGGTCTTTAGCTCATGGAAACTAAAGTTTCTCTGAGTGTAATTCAGCCTATTAATTTTGTATTTTTTGTGAAGTAAAACTAATTTCAGTCGTGAGACGATAAGACATCCTTCTATCAGTACAGCAGTCCACTCATAAAAGGTAATAATATAAGGTGCTTCAAAGGGTTGTCTAAAACACTCAGTTACAACAACTCCACATCAGTACAGTAAGATTCCTTCTCAGCCACAGAGTTACCTCATTGTTAACTCCCGAAGCAGAGAGATTAATAAATAATTGTGGATGCCTTTGTTACTCATATATCTAGTCCTCCTCTGAGTCTCTTTAAGCTTCTGACCTCAATTATATCCTGAGGAAAGATCTCCATAGGGCACATACGCAACGTAAAATTGTCAATGTTTCAGATTCAATTTATAAAATGTGTTTATGAGAAAGAGCAACATTATGATCTTTTTACATTACATAGTAGGCTTGGTATGCCATTCATTATCTGTAATAAAACATCACTGAAGGTGGCAGTGCAATCACCGGCTTCATTTAATGTCAGTAAAACCAAATTCAACTCCTTTATAAAACAATGGCAGCATCCAGAGCCAGTTACATCTAGGCTGAGGCAGAGGGAAGGGGAACTAAGAGGATTACACAACCTTCCCATAGTGGCAATACAAAGAACACACACTATGAAATGGGGGATCACAATTCCTTTATCACTCCTTCTTCCCCATCTGAATTCTACATGTCTCCAAACCGAAAACAGCATATCACCCAAAACAAAAGTACAAAGATTGTGAGTTATGCAAGTAAAAAAAATTCTGCTGGATCCTGTTTGAGTACAGATGTATGACCCAGCAGGATAAATACAACAGAGCTAAATACAAGAGATGGATATAGAGCTGTCTTACAGTTTCAAGCCAAGAAAATTTCTTTCCTTAAGCACTACATTGTTTGCACACTCTTTGTAAGTAAAGAGCAGTAATATATTTTTGCTAAGGCCCATCGCTGATTTCTCTTCATAAAAGGAACAAGTACGCACATATTTTATTTTAGCTTAAGTATTAGAAAATAAAACGTTTGAGGAATTCACGTACAGCTAGCGTATGCCCATAGCAACCCATAAGGTTTATTCTTTTTTAGGTAAATGCATATTGTCCCTGTCCATTGTATGTTTTATGAACTCAAGCTTTAACTGACCCTTGAAGAAGCATTAATAGCAGAGGAACTACTATTCCGATCACATTGCATTCAAACGGAATTACCCCATGACAACAAACAATGTACTAAGTGGACTTTGGTAGTATGGACTGTGGGTGGTAGCAACTAAGGAGTAACGCGATGAATGAATGAAACCACTGAAAGGAGTCACTGGGATATACGGAAGGGAAGAAGAGGAGGAACAACTGTTCCTTTGAGAAAGTCATTCCTCAGCCCTTGCAGAAAGACAGGAAATTGGGACCAGATGCAAGCTGGGCAGAATGAGAAGACTACTTTGAGACCACTCAGAAAATCCCACTGAAGGGCCAGCAAACTACAAAGCTTCGCACAAAGAGTAGTTTCTGTAAATCTATGTGTTTTTTGCATTTTTCTTGTAGCTTAAGTACAAATAATTTAGAAGTACATTGAAAGAACTTCACTGGTTGTTTTCCACTTTCAAACTTTTTTTAACTGGAAAAACCAGTAATGTGAGAGCTTTGTTGAACTCTGGGGTTGTGCAATAACTAGGAATAAAGAAAGGCATCTCTTCTTGGTTTTAGGGTCTAGTCAACACATCACATCTCAGACAGGGATGCTGGATGAAGATCAGATGTGTAGGGATGTGTAGCCTAACGATTTTCTTTGACTTTGCTTAGATTTTAGAAAGGTGAGATTTAGCAGGTGGATCCACCAACAGCAACACAATACACATACAGCAGGGAGAAATTAGAAAAGAACTGTCTTTGTTACTGAACAATGGGAAGTTCATTGAAACGCAATTCAAAGCTATCAGCAGGACAGGAAAAGACACCAGGAAAGTAATGCTGGCTTAGGTACAGTTGATTGGTATAACAAATGTATATTCTGCTTTTAATGGCAACAATGTTCATGTGGTAAATTTATAAAAAACACAAAAGCCCAAGTTTTGTTTTTACTTAGCTTACCATCTTGGGATATACTTCATAACTTAAAGAAAGGAAATATGTACATGAGTAATTAACCATTGATCCAATGACGCATTAATACAAATTATCTAGCTCAATCAGATGACTTTGCTCTATTGCACCTAGGGAAATTTCCTAATCTTGTTGCTTCTCATAGATTTTAAAAATATATAAACTGCTCTGTAAACAAATACTGCTAACAACAGTCGTTTAGTCAAATTTTCACAAAAATAAAACTATTAAAAGAATTAAAACATAAACAGGAAGTTTTTAATGTAGTTCCATAGCTAAAATGGGAGTTAGACTAGATGACCTCTAAAGGTCCCTTCCAACCCAAACTATTCTAAGATTCTGAAATATAGAAACTACAAAACTTCAGTTTTAGGAAAAGCTGACATATAAAACAGTTACTCATCTAATAATCTTACTAGACAAAAGGGAAATGAAAGTGTGTTTCGAAACATGAAAGTTGTATGATTTTGAAACAAACCTTGTCCATCAGTTTACTTGCATGAAGACTCAGGCTATTAAAGAATATTTTCTTGCTCAACAAATGCATTTCTTCAATTGTTGTCAACAGTGTAGCTGCACTGTTTCCTACAATACCACTGAAAACAAAATTAAGATTAATTAGGTAATCTGAAAGGGGCGGGGGGGGGGAACATGACAGTGTCAGATACTTTAGACAGCATTTCAAATACAATTATTTTCAAAGTTGAAAATTTACAACAAATAATTGCAGGGAACAGCTCTCCATATTAGCTGAGAGATACACTCATAAGATGACTGTGAGAACAAGTCTTATAAACTATGTCATCAAGCAGATATTAAGTACAGGCATGTGAAGCTTTGCACAAACTTTTTAGTAGAGTTCTAAAATTTACTAGATTTCTGTCCTGTTATTCTGTAAATCTATTTCCGCTATAGAACACAGATTACATAAACAAAAAGGGCTGATATCTATTTTGTCATACTGTCCTTTAAGGATAGTATCATCTCTCTTCTTTCTTCATTGCGATGTTAGGCATCTCAAGAAATGTAAGTAGCCATGCCTTCCTATTCAAGTGTCAAGCTATTACACTTAGCATGAATACCACATAAACCACTACATGACTATGCTTCTCTCACAGATATACCTTTTGTCTAAAGTAAAAGCACTTTTAAGCTATAAAAATGGCAGTGTAAATTCACTGCATCATAGTAATTTAAACTTGTGGCTTGATTTTCAGAGTGTAATCTTGTTGCATTTAATAGATCATTTCTCAAACTGCATTTTCCCTTCATTAGTCAGGTGCATTTCCTCCATACAGAGGAAATTACTCAGCTAGCAGAAGGTACTTCATTGGTCTTTAAACAACACGTCATTAACAAGACAGAGAGCAACAGGTAAGACTACCTAAGACTTGCCATTTTAACATCACATTTTCAATCGCACCGAGCTTTATAATCACTGAGAGACAGTAACTTTGGAGACAAAAAAGTTACAGTAAAAATCTTTCAGTTTTTTTTGACAGTAAAATTAAGAATAGGTCTTCTATGTGTTCTACCATAGACCTGTAGTGCAATCACAACTGAGAATTTTAAACGCAGTGGGAGGTGCCCAAGAACCACTTTTCCCAGTCTGCCCAAGATCTAAATGCCTTTTCAGACAGAAAAGAAGCCCAAGTAGTAACATTAGTGAATCAAATTCTCAACAGGTCAGCCCAGGGCTGTGGAGGAAGACTCTTCCGCTATTGCTGTTTCTAACCAACACGAACTACTGCAAATGTCACAATGTATAAAAACAGCAGTTACAGCTTTTCTCCAGTTTCTGTGTTCCTGGTGGCATCTGGAAAGTGCACCTTCAACATCTGCACCTTCAACAGCAAGATACAGAATGAGGCAAGCATCTTCCCAATAGAAAAATCCAAGTGCATAATTAGAAAAAATGATATCAAAACATAGTTGTTTAAGGAAGAAAAGAAAACCTAAAGCCCTAGAGCTAATTTAATTCTAACTTTTTCTCAAAGGGGACTTGACTTTGTCATCTTAAATGTTTCGTGTAGGTTCTTCTGTATACTATTTGTATCTACACAGAACAATAAAGAAACAGTTTCTGTAGCAAATTGATGCTATATTCCAAAACAGATTTGATATGAATTGAGGAATGAGAACAGATAAATGGCATCTGCTCGATACCATGCACATTTCTCCTTGATTCCATTGTACAGAGCAAAAACTAAGCCACAAAAGTACTCTTTTTACTATATTAATCTTTATATATACAATTTTTAAAAAAGACATCTTTAACATACTTTGTAATTTTGCATACCTGATTGTATGGTGGTAGAACTTGAGAAGATTAGAAATCTTGTAGAGTAAAACTGCTCCTGGCTCAGCAACAATCACCTGCTCAATTCTAACCTGCAGAATAAAGAAACATAAGCATCCTTCAGGTCATACAATTCAAAGGCCAACCTCCGTGACTTTATATGCAATATATGTCTGATTTTTGAAAAATAAATTTCACCAGAAATAAATTTGAAAAGAGAACGTCCAGTTAACTACAACATTCTCCCTGAACCAAAGGGATTCTTGGTTGCCAAGCCTCTGGGTAGAAAACAAGCAGATGTATGTATTCTTAAAAACAAAAAAAACCCAAACCAAACAACTGAAAACAAACAAACACACCTCAAAAAAAAAAAAAAATCCCATTTCCCTATAGATTTTTGTTGCAACTTGTTATTGAAAATTTCAAATTAATGAGACCATTTGATGTATTAATACCAGTACACACTGGAATTCTCCCCAGCACTGAATAGCAAGAACAGCTGCAAAGCTGCATAATCCCTGAACTACAACAGTTGATCGCTAGCACCATGCAGGATTCAGAACATCTGAAGTATTAGGTATTTTACCCAAAAGACAAAATTTCACCTGGATTAATCTCTCCTTCACTTATATAAGAGATTATATACCTCATACCAGTATTTAGTTATATATATTTATAACCAATGACCAGCTATGTTGACTGTTCATCTCAACCAGAAGATACTGGCTACACAGACCAAAACCAGTGCTGACTGTCTTTATAGTTGAACAGTTGATGTCTTGTCTCCATGGCACACGCAGTCTCAATCCACTCATAAAAGGCTGCCCCAGGGTCAATCTTGGGGCACTTATGAAGCAGTGACAGACAGTGACTTATCACTGCACTGTTCTCCCACGTGCCTGTGTGTGAAAGGGCTACACACAAATCACCAGCTGCCACCCGCTCTCCCAAGTTATTTGCCTGCTGTTCAATGGAACATGACGTGCAGCAGCTCCTTCTCGTCAGAGCCAGCTGCAGGGAGAACTAAGATTATGCTTCCTCAATCCTCTCCCTTTGCATCTATGTCAGAGACCAAAAAGAAAGAATAATTTTTGACTCTTATTCGCAATGCTCAATACGCAAAGTTCATTTCAACACTCAGGTGAACATTGCCCTTCAATACATATGTATATACAAAGGTATATACACCAATACCTGTCTCCAATGTTGCACAGAAGGTCATTTGGGCACAGATACTGAGTATAGTCTAGATGTACAGCAAAAGAGAATAAGAAAGGCAGGGGAAAAAGAGGAAAATCAAAATACTGACAAAAAAAAGTAGTAACTAAAAATAAAGAAGATAATTAAGAAACAGAAAACGACAGAATAAACAGAAGGAGAGAAAAAAAAACCTAAATATTTTAAGGCTAGGAAACAAAAACAATAATTAAAAAAACAAAGCAGGAAAAAAAGCATTGCTGCCTCCCATACAGAAGTCTTCACTGCACAGGAGAACCAAAATTTGCAGGTGACTCAACCTAACCTGCTCAGGGAAGTCCTGGACTTACAGCTCTTACTGTTTCTTAATCCTATGCGTCCTGTAGTCAGTTGACCATAAAAGACTATCTGAAGTCTACGTAAGGCATCAAAAATATTTTGTTAGTTTTGATGTCATCTTAAGTGCTATGGAAAAGATGAGGACCTTAATCTAAATGGCTTTTAGGGTCCTCCTACTTCCATCTGAAATGAGAGGCCTGTGGTAAGATCTACCACGAGTGAGTACTCAAGATTGACTTGGATGCCTAAAACTCAAACCAACTACCAGTAAGAAATGTAGACAATTTATACTGTATATAAGCATAACCCTTCTTCAAAACTAAGGAAATGGTATCGTACTGTACATTCACATGGAAAGACATAAACCAGTAAGAAAATTCTACATAATTCTGTAAGTATTTAAAAGTGCTCATGGAAGTCCTATGACTAGGATTTTATCAGGCTATTTTATACTTCAGCATCAACTCAAATCAAAGTGACAGGTTTGAAAACATCAGCAGAAATCCACTATAAAAGCAGTATACTGTGGTGCAACACAACTACAACAGAGTGTTTTCCCTGAAATTAATGCAGTTATTTTTCTTATTGTGGGCAATCTTCAGAAAGAACAATGTATTGTAGAAAGACTCCTCCAAACTAAGTCTATTTTTGTTGTTCCTCTCAACACGATGGCTTGCAATTATCTAACTGCATTGTATGAAGGCTTTTCTGCTTGGGGGTTTTGTTTTTTTTCTTCCGCTTCATTGCTATGGAAGATTTCCCCAGTGGAAACAATATGTACTGCATATTTTACATTGGGAAGTCTAGACTGGCAGTGAATTAATGTAAGTTGCATTCTACTAAAATGCAGAATACAATGGGAAGTCTTTAATTGTTCTTTTAGTTTTTTTCATTTTTATTAGCACAGTAAACTACCTACCTACAGTATTTCGGGGGATATTTCTACAGATAGCAGAAGCACACAAGTATAAAGAGTCTGGCTATCAAAAAATGAAGGTATTTTGTAGCAAACTGTACAAATCACAAGTACTCAAATCAAGACCAAAACTCCCTCTGACTTACACAAAGGTTTGATTCTATCCCTAATTACTTTGTTGAAATGCACAGAAACTCTGAACTCAAACATCATCATTCAGTATTAACAGAACTAAAGCATGCAAGAAGAACACAGAAAGCTTAGAAAATATCTTCCAAAAAAAACCTCTGTGATATTAGGTTGTCTAATATGACAAGTGTTTTTCAACAGGTCAAAACCTAAAGCCTGCAAAGAATGATCATAATTATATGGCAATAGGCATAAACAGAAACATAGGAAGTTCCGTCTGAACATCAGGAAACAGTTTTTTACTGTGAGGGTGACCAGGCACTGGCATAAGTTTCCCAGAGAGGCTGTGGAGTCTCCATCTTTGGAGGTATTCAAAAGCCGACTGGACACAGTCCTGGGCAACTGGCTCTAGGTGGCCCAGCTTGAGCAGGGAGTTTGGACCACATGACCTCCAGAGGTCCCTGCCAACCTCAACCCTTCTGCCGTGTTCTAAATGGCACTTCCTTGATTTTTACCTCTCTCCAGACCTTATCTCTTTCTTATTAGGAACTCACGTATAGTATTCAGAACCTACCTGTTAACATTTGAGACTAAGTATTTGGCAACTGGACACAGTTGTTATCGCTACAGCAGCCTACGAGAACTTTATTATAATAGTATTTAGTACAGTAGATTTTACTTCAAAACCACTTGGATTTATACACTGCACCGCCAGGCAATTATTGGTATCAGCTTCAGCACCTTGATTATTTTATTTTGTGCTTATGTGAAGCACATCCAATAAGTAAGATAGTCAATTATTTGATAGATCTTTATTAATCAGTTCTATCAAATGGGTCCCCTAAACTGACTAAGGCTGTAGCTTGACAAAAGACAACTGTGGAGGGATGAGACAGAAATACAGCAAATCAAGGTAGCATAAAGACGGTAAGTAGAAAACAATTTTTCATGGCCTCTTTCAATAAAAGAGCTGGAGTTATTAAACAAAACAAAAACAAAAGGAGCTGGCTTTTCACACAGCACACAGTTAAACCGTGCACTTCCCTCCTGCAGTATATGTTGTGAATACCAACACATTGTATCAACTCGACACATTCAGGCAAGAAAAATCTATTGAGGTCTATTAAATACATAGACAGTAGCTATGGCTCAGTAAGTCCTTAGTTCCTCCACAAATAGGTGAGGAAACTATTCTACAGAAGTATCATGACACAACTGCATAACCTGTACACTCTTCCCTAAGCATATGCTAATGGTCACTATGAAAAACAGGGCAGTAAATTAAACTGATTTTTCATTTGACCCACTACTGCCATTCCTATATACTTATCCCAAAGCTAAACTTTCATACATAAGCACTCCTGAACTTAGGAAAAGTAAAAAAATAAAAATAAAAAATCAAGATACAGATTTAGTATCTTAGTATCTGTCACTATATGACTATTTAAACCAAGTATCTATGAACTACGGAATCATTAATCTTGAAGGGTTTTATGATTCTCAAAGTTGAGAACCTAACTCTTAACCAAGGGCGATGAAAATACATTGCAGAGATGGGGACACAGGTTCTGGAAAAAACATGACAGAACAATTTTTATTTTTAGAGTGCTAAGGAAAACAAAATACTTCACCTTCAGAGGTCTGCAGACACCTTCTGTGATGTGCCCAACTACTTCTTGAATATTTTCTTCCACACCTACAGTTAATGCAAACACATGCTAAGATTATGCAAATGTAATTCTCTTTTCTTCAAGACTATAAAACAAATAAACAAACGTAGGAGCTACTCTTCCATAAAAAGCATTATGAACTGCATGTTCTTTTCTCCACAAGCCTAGTTTACACCTCCACTGAACTTCAAGTCTAGCCATTAAGAAATATCTGCCTGACAAAACAGAGTCCTAGAGTCATTACCTTATGCTATGCAATTGCTTCCTAGCAGAACATAGTGCCTGGGGATTTGAGGGAGAAGGAGCAAGGGGAAGAATAAATGGTCTAGCAAGAAACTGTCATAGTAAGGCTCAATATTAGCACTTCATGAAATTACGCAGGAAAAAAAAAAAAAAAAACAGGCCAGTGAGATGCTCAAGGAGCAACAGTACATACCATTTTGAAAAGCCTGAACTGTAAATACACGTGTCTGTCAGCATGCGGTACTGACATGCTCACGGCATCATTACAAATTAAATCACATATGTACCTCCACACTGCTGTGTGCTGCAGCATTAGCAAATGCTTCCTCCCCAGCAGCAATTGAAACTCATCTTTCACGGAACTATACACAAAAGAGAATATTGCCCTATCTTATCATGGAACAAAAATGAATTGTTGCATGGCAACCAGTACTGTCATAAATCAATCAAACTGAAAGCAACAGATCTTCAAGCTCTCACTTCAGTAACAACTCAGAATAGATTTATGGAGAAAGCAATACTTTAATTCTAATTTAAAACTTGTCAACAGGAGTTCATCTTCAGATGGGACCCATGCAATGAACAGTAAACAAACCGACTGTGACATGTGATAGAAATCAGGTGACCTGAAGCTATATTTTGCAGATCTTATTTCAAACTAGAAAAGATTACCTCTGAGAGTAAAAATTCCAAAAGATCAGAGATCTGTGCCAATGTCTCTTTACACCAAGACACGTCAAAAGCCACATAAGCAGAAACAACTGAATTCAGCACAGTGGCTGTAAGAATTTCAGCATACTAAATTGGTAAGGTAATAAAAATATGTTTGAGTATTGCCATCAAGGCAGAAAGCAAGATTACAAACCACAAGATGTATGGTCTGTTATGTAACAGCTAGCTCCCAGATACACCCTAACAATTTACACATTTTTTAGTAGGAACAGTCACACTTTTCGTGTTCATCAATATAACAAGCACCTAGCACATATTTGAAACACTATATCTAGACCAGATTGACTTAAAAACAAGTTTCTGGGTATGAAAGTTTAGTTGCAAAAACATACAAGTTCAAATACAAAACACCAAAGGACATGGAATTAAAATCTTGATATATCTGTGCCTTCACATATATTTTAATTTCCAATTAGAGTATTTCAGATTCGGCAAACTTCCAGCACAGTGGTTTATATAACTGTTGCAAGTATTAGTATGTCACACCGACATAATCATGGAATAAATAATTCTTAGAGACTCAAAACCACTTTTAAAAAACAGTTCATTACTGAAGATACGCTTCTGGCTGTCTGCTACACCACATATCTTTTTTCTCTCTGTATCCTTCTATAAGGGAGAGATCTTTCTTGGACTTCGTTTGGCTTCTCTCTCCAGCTGGGATCCTGTAACTCCATGAAAAATGGGTTTCTACTGCATTTCCTAGACAGAATGGCGGCAATTCCCCCTTCCTTTCAAGTGCAAGATCTCTGTAAGACTGGAAGGTTCCTGTTAGCAGGATACCTAAGCTCCAAAGAAGAGAACCAGATGCTTTATGCTTGCCCAGTACAACGCAAAATAGTTAAACTTCTCTGAATGTGTTTTCAGTGCTTAAAATTTTAATAGCATTTTTGGTCAGATTAATTTTAAACAGTTAACATTTGCAAGCTTAAAATTTTAAAACTTCTTAAAAGCTGTTCTTGAATACTTGATTATGGGCTACATATTTTGTTCTCTTTAAAGTAAAAACTGGGATGGGAACATTTCTCCAAAAATGTGGTATTCACACAATTTTTCTTCTACTGGGACCAAATCCACCTCTATCTCACCCATAGCTATACACGTGGCTTTTCTTTTTCTTAAGAAGAGAAGGGAAGTTTTTGTGTAGCTGTGATTTACCACCCTCTCCATAGTCCTGAAATTACACAGAGCTTATAGGAGAATTTAAACAGAAATCTGAACTCAGAACAGAGATGCCTGAATTAAAAAAATAAAACCAGTTCCATCTGCAAAAAGCTACTCAAGTTGAAATTAAAGTTACAACATTTGACTGACCTAACTTTAGATCCCCAGTTATTTATAGTAGTTGCTTGGGCTCCCCCTACAGGGAACGGAAAAAACCCCAAACAGTTGTGATGAAAGTCTCCGGAAATGCCTACATTAGATCTAACATTTGTTGGGAAGATTTGCCCTCTGGAGATGTAAATCTCCATCATTATCTATAACTGCAAATAAACAATATGTCCACTTTTTAAATGGCTAATGAAATTAACTCAATCTCTGTTGTAGCCTGTGCAACCAGACACCTGAAGACTGTACGACAGCACAGGGAATGCAACTTGAACCTCTCAGTACCACTGTACTCACTGATTAGCCACTGCCAACTCAGGATCTGCACTTATATAAAACATATAATCTCAAGGTATTTCGTAAGGCTGCACTTCCCATAAATAGTTTTTGTTAAACCCAGTGGTATCCCATTGAGTACTGTTCTGTCATACAGATCTTATCACATAACCATCCTTGTCATCAAAAAAATTTCCCAAAGATGCAGAGGAATAGTTAACGGGCAGCACCTCCCAGGTTTTGTTGCTCCCAGTACAAAGCTAAGAATCCCTCCTTACATTTCTTGAAAACTGTACAACAGTAATGGCAAACCCATTCCTGGAGAGCTTAGGAAAACATATTTTTGCTTCAGACAGAAATATTGAATGTCTTGTTTATACTAGTCTCTTGGGAAAAAAGTTTTGGCCTGGTGATTTTTTTGGAAATTTTTTCCCTAAAACATTTATATTTTCTATATTCTCAAGTAGTTTACTCTGATCTATGGCTGAAATGCTCTAAATATATCTAATTATGTGGTCATAGCATCTCAGCCTGACATCCCACCAGAAGGCCAAGGGATTTAATAGTTAAATAAAGCACTGCACGAAGAGGTGGGAGAATTTCAGAACAAAATGCAGGCCTAGGCAGCAGCAGTAGCCCAGACTACAGCAGAACCAGATACAGTAACATCCCCCATGTGGCCAGCTTTTCCTGAAGGACTCCCCAATTACAGCAAAAGCATCAGACAGTCATCTACAAAGAACTGCCATGTCTTTTTCTCTACCATAAAACCACCGTAAGGCCTGCTTTCCCGTCTCCCTGAGATACTGTGAGTAAATAATATTAAATTCACTTCTATAGTACACTGTAACTGTAGTTAAAAACCAGTAACATTCCGTCAGTTTGATTTACAACAATTCCTAAACGGCCTCCTTGCTCATATACTGTTAATTAGGAAAGCCAATTAATACTTCCAGCAGGAAGGAAAATGAGAATGCATATTCACTTTAAATCCCAGAGCGGGACTCAATTAAGACATACAGTCTGAAAAGCTCACCAGATACAGATCAAATGTAAGTTCTTACAACAAGTTTGTTACAACCGAGTACACATGCTTCATCTATTAAACAACTCTTTGGCTGAAGCTAAGGAGACAAATAATACTACAGCTTCTACAGGATAAAGGTCTTTAAAGTATAGGTCCAATGCACTTAGAGCAAAGGGGCTGAAGAATAAGCATGAGAATCTGTAGTTCTGTTAATGAAGGAGAGCTTTGAGAGGAAGAAGCTTCACATATCTATGAGTGGCCTACTTTGACCTCTGTAAACCTATAATGGTACGTTATGTGACAGAAGTAAATTCCATTTTACTTGTAGCATAGAAGGAAAAGGATTAAAGGAAGAGGGAATTATATTTTAAAAATTTACTAAACAAATGAGCAAGGCATAACAGGAATCCTCAACATATCAATACGCAACCCTATGACAATGTTTTCAGAGAGGTATGTATTCATACACATTAGAAACAATTTCAATCAACTACTGTCTAAAATGTCCCTTTGTAAATTTAATGTAAATCCATTATAAGCACAGAAAAATGAAAAGAGTGCATTTTGAAATATTCTTCTTCGTTAAGGGGTTTCTTCTGGCAAAATGGAACCACCGGCTCTTCTGAAATTATTTCCAGGAAAATCTAAGCTCAGACTCCCATAACTGAAGCCCAGCCTACAAAATTAATCACACTTTCTGACTTATCACAGATTTACTTTCTATCACTTCTGGATTTACGTTTTAAAATGTACTACTACCTTGAATAGTTACAAGCTTTAACATAGCTTCTAGGTGTTCTTTTTCAGAAGCTGTAGCTTGATGCAACCAGGCCAGCATGTCTCCTACATACCTAAATAAAGACAGATGTTTCTGTGTAAATCAGTGGTTTATAGTGTCAGGGATTCAAAGTGCCAATAGGCAAAAGAAGGATTACTTCACATACATTCTTGCTAGTACTGTACCTCAGAGGATCGTGGGAGTGCATTTCAATGGGGCGGGGAGTACCTCCCAGACCTCCTCTAGTAAGAGCATCTATAAAGCCACGGACTACAGCACTCCTCCTAGCTGTTCCGAACTCATCCAACGTGTACCTGTTATTGAAACATAAAAACTGGTAAAACAAAACAGTTCATCTCATCGCAGTTTATTAGCTCAACTTTACAGTTAATACGAGTAACCATTTTTACAGTTCTAGAAATCTTGCATCAGTGCATCTACGATGAAGCACTCAAAACTGTCTGATTTTCTTGATTCCTCTAAACAGATACTAAAGATAACTTTTGCTTGATCCTCCCATTCCCTTACCCCACACAAATAAATAAATAAATGAAAAATCAGCTTTTCCATTTTTGTACACAGAAGCATGTATTGACAAGTCTAGGACTCCTGTTCACGTGTGGTCCAGCTGACTGACAGCAGAAGCAATTTATTGCACTGCAACACAAGGCTTTCTCCTTCTTCTAGGCTACCTCATGATTAGCAGCAAAAAAGTTATCTTCATTTGATCGTTGTTCCCCGGTTTTAAGCAAATGAGTCTTAGTTAGATATTTAATGGATAGACAATTACAGCCCAGAGTGCATAATCTCAAATGGCTTGCTGCTAGTAGAGGAGGTACCAAGAACACACACAGAGCTCATTTTTGGAGTAGGCTACCTTTCTGTTTGGGCTGAAGCATGATAGCAAGTGAAGGATGGGGAATGAACACTGCTAATATCTCTGTTACATCTGCTTAGAAACAGGGTTTTTGCAAGCCACAGAACACTGCTATTTTTTTGAAAAAACAAATTTAAGCATTTTGAACAAAACACATTACAATGGAGAAAAAAAAAAAATGCACGACAGTTTATTTTTCCAGTGTAATTGAAGAAACGCCAAAGAGTAAGCATAGTGTTGCTTACCAATGACATCCAGCAGCTGAACAGATATAAAAATAATAATAATAAAAAGCATATTACTCACTGACTGAAGTGAAATGTGTACTGCATTCACAATTAAACAGATGTGGAGAACAAAATACAAAAGAAAATAATACACTGTTTCAAATATGTTCCAAATTAAGTTTAATTAGATTTCTACTATGCTTTCAAAGGTCGAAGGGATCCTTCAGTTCTGCTCTTTTCAATGTACATTACTATTTGAGAGGGGGGAAAAAAAGCACACTGAAGAATCCTGAAATTTCTGTTCAAATCTTTTTCTTCATACAATGTACTTGTTAACTCTGAGAGTAAATATCTGCAATTCAAAAAGAGAACAATCTGATGAAAAAAGTCTTTAATAAATTACTATTTAAAAAAATTATGCAATTAAAAGTGGGAGAGATCTAGGATCTACTGACTACCTACAGTCCAGGAGTAGCAGTGTTGCAGTGAGGTCTCAAGTGTTTGTAGCAGCCAGCTAAGCTTTTTTCCCCTCCAATAATCAGCTATATAATAGATCATTAAAAATACAGCAGTGAAATAGATCTTGTGATCTTGTTATTAGTTTTGAAAATAGCATTTAATAATAATAATAATTTTGTTTTACAAAGAAAAAGAAAACTACTAATTTTACTTTTGCTCTCAGCAGAACAAGGTATAACTATGACAAAATCCTGCATCTTATTAAAAAAAAAAAATCAGTAATAACTACTATTTATACTAGAAACACAGTATTTACTACTATGTTATTACACGTACTAATGGTAGGGGAAGAAAACAACATTTGGATTCTTCTCAGCCCAGCTTCAATTTTTCAAAAACCCACTAAAGTAATGATCACTGGGGGGAGAAGGAGGAGGTGGAGGAAAAGCTTTGAAAATCAAGAGTGGAGGTCTGAAGAGGAACACTGCTTTGAGCTATGACTCTATGTATTTTCTACAAAACAGTTTTCCATTTTTCTGTTACAAACAGGAAGTGAAAACTAAACTGAAATATGTATTTCAGATCCCTACTGACTGTAGTTCTCGAAAATCTATCCGTGGTGCCCTCCTTCTGCCACCTTCAAGTTAGCAAGACAGAAGTCAATATAAGAAAACAAGGATTTGTAGCTTTGTTTCTAAACTCTGCCCTTCTCCATCTAACTTTCACCCAATCAAATCACAATCTTTATCAGATGCAAGGGCAGTGATTTGGAGGAAAAGTGCTTAGTTCACACAGCAGTGCTTATATGCATAAAACCAACAATAATTTAAAATTACTTTCTTCTGTGACATAATTTTTACATTTTAAACTCAGAAGTTTGTTATGTATTAAAACTATACAAAAATGTTTGGAAGGGAATAAACTAAATCTTGAGATTTAAAATGTAAAGCATCAGTACTGCAATGTTGACAATACTGCTGTAGCAAGTCGTTTAAGCATGATAATCTATAATGAGAAACATATGGCTGCATCTTCTACAGTAATATTTACTTTTGCTTTTTTGGCAGAAGAAAAGTCCTACCTACCACTTTCTACCTTTGGTAATACTAGTACTGCTGTTTGTGGGAGAGATGTCAGAAGAAAAATAAAGCCTCTTTTGCAGATTCATTTTAAACCAGCCAGCTGTAGATTTATACAGAAGGTGGAGTGGTTTTTTTCCCCATGAATGTTAAGAGAGCAAAACAATGGTTTTACGAAGTTTCAAAGTAATATAATTTAACAAAATATTTATTACAGAAAATATAAACTGTATCTATAAAGAATCTTATAAAATTTTATGAACACAGTTGTGACTGATCCTTTGCAGCTGTGAAAGAGGGCCTGGAGGTGAGAATGCAAGAAAGGACTCTACAATCCCCAGCTATGGCCCGACGTACTGCAATGCACCACATGCAATAGCTGGGGACATCAAGTGACACCACCTCTCCCTCACATTAACTAGCAGAACTGACTGAGCATGTCAAGATATGCACTCTCTCTCATACTGACAGAATTTTTAAGGTCCACTTGCACTATATATTTTCCCCATGAAGAGCAGCATGGAGATTTACAGTGTCACATACCTACACCTTCACATATCTGAGACTCTAAAAGACAACGCTAACCTTTGAAAGACTGCCTAGTACTCTGCTGTCCCAGATGCCTGTGGCTAAAAGTAATTTGTAATAGTTGCAAAATGTGGTGACTGCATTTAAAAAACAAAACCAAAAACAACAAAAAACTAAAAAGCAAAGAAGTGTAAGTACCACCTCTTCAGGTATGGTCACACCAATAAAAATAGTTCTTACAGTGCCACCTCGTGGTTAAGTTGTTGCTACTAAGTACCATTTCATTTACGTTAAGTCCCTTCAGCAAATTCTGAACAACAACTAAACAGTAGTATATTTTTTAATATATATACATATACACTTATATAAAAAAGTACCCCTACACTTTAGAGACCCATATGTAGTAGATTGTTTTTAATACATTACTGTACAACTCAGAATGCAAGACATTCTTGCTACCAGAAGCACTTCAGTAAAAGCTAATTAGCCTTTATCAATTTTATACTTTGGTAATGTAAATGAGACAATCACATGCTTTGGACAGCATTTTTTTCTTCAGAAAAAGCCTACAACGAGAGCAGCAAAAATTCATAATTCCATTTAGATTAAAATAAAACCAGTCTGACATTTTACTTTAATTAGAAACCAGTAAGTTGGAAAAAGTCCAATGACATTTACTGTACCATAATTATGTCAAAAGACTTCTGAAAGCTACAGAAGTTGAAATATGATTTTTTTAATAATTTTATTTTTTTAAAATCTGACACAGGATTAAATTGCCACTACCCTTGGCACTGTAATTCATGCTCATCTTTAAATTTTATAGACTGGAAATACTCATTTCTGTTAGAGATAATCACAAACATTTACTTACTTATACAGGACAGGTCTATCTTGTAAGGCTTCCATGGCTTGAGCGAGAACTGGAGAAATGTCACATGATTCTTGTGTCAAAGTTCTGCATTCATCTATAAAATATCAATACAGATAAAAGTGCATTCTTTACACTGTAATACCTTTAATAACAACTTGTCAAATAAGAAAATGAGTTAAAAACCTCAAAGTTTGTGAGTTTGAATTGAAGCCTTCAAAAATTCTACCTGGCCTAGTTCATGTTCATGTAATTAAATTTCCCCATAAGCAGTACTTCACTGTAAAATGGATGTCCATCACAAATTTCAACAGTAATAAAAATTAAAGGAAGCTGTTTGCACCCACGTATAAATGTTAAATCATCCAACCATCAGAATTCTGTCAGGCTCCTTTATAACTGTTTACCACGTTCCAGGTAAAGTATTAAGAAAAAAAGGAGCAAGTATTTAAGCAAGTTATGGGTTTGTTTTGTTGCTTGGTGTTCTTTTTTTT
>VYXH01003519.1:122705-151482 GCA_013397275.1 Burhinus bistriatus | reverse complement strand
CCCTCTGAGCAATCTCTGCCAGCCAGTTTTCAATCCACCCCACCATCCATTCATCCAACCCACACTTCCTAAGCTTGCCTATGAGGATGCTGTGGGAGACAGTGTCAAAAGCCTTGCTGAAGTCAAGGTAGACAACATCCACTGCCCTCCCCTCATCTATCTGTCCACTCATGCCATCATAGAAGGCTATCAGATTCGTCAGACTTGACTCCCCCTTGGTGAATCCATGTTGGCTACTTCTGATAACCTTCTTTTCCTCCAGACGCTTTGAGATGATGCCCAGAACGAGCTGTTCCATCATCTTTCCAGGGATGGAGGTAAGGCTGACTGGCCTGTAGTTTCCTGGGTCACATAATCATTACTATGCATCTACAGAATAGTCTGGATAAGTAACTGTCACATAAAAAACTTCACAGTAATCATGTGATATACTTACTAAGTAAATCACTGTTTAGTAGTGGTTAAGATACAAAATATGGTTCCTAACTTGTGCACAGAGATTAAATTAAAAATTAGTGTATTTCCAGTAAATAGATTCCTTTCCATCTTGTAGAGGTGAGCTAGTTGATGCTATCATACCAAACAGACTGACATCTTCAGCATATCTTTTATACAATCTGATATAAAAACATTTAAAAGGGGCCTGCTTAGTCTAGCTTCAAATTTGCCATCAAATTCAAAAATGGTGCCAAAGGCATTAAAATACCACACTGCTCTCTACATCCACCTGGAATAAGGTCAGAACAAATAGGCTCAACCAGCAGCAAAAGGAGAACTAAATCAGGTAGCAGGAAAACAATAAAGAACCAAAACCCATTTCCAGGGAAGACCATGGGCTCTCTGTTCCTCATCATTTCTTCTAAGAGCAGATTAGACAAACATCAGTCCATCAGCAATGGTATCATGTCACTGATTCTGCACTTTTGATGAACGTTTCTCAACCTGTAAGACCATGCCTCATTTCATACTGATCAAGAATACTCAACAGAGTACATGGTTGCCAGTTAGAAAAGGCTTTGTTCTTTCTCTGCTGGTCATGGCTACAATGTGACAAATTAGGGTTTTTTCTTCAGATCCATTTTAGCCATTTTGATTCCTGTGTTATGCCCTGTTACCTATGCTTTACTTTGGTACAAATCAGGAAAGAAAATCACTCTCCCAATTTCAAGCCTTCACCCTCCCCTACATCGAATTATAATTTAGTTTAGGCAATCACTGCTTTTTCTCATGAAGCATATTCACAGGAATAAATGTAATTACAAGTTTCAATTGCCTGCGATGAAAAAGTTATTTCTTAAAAAAGGAAAAAAGCATCACCACGAAACAACCATAAGAGATCTGTAGTGTAGCAGTAGTGAAGCAGACGTTCACTAAGAAACACTTTTCCTAAGACTTTTGACCTTGTATTGAGCAGAGGTGACAGTCAAATCATTCACTGAACTCCAAGAACTGTGTTTGTTGAATTTAAATAAAGACCAAGTCTGAACGTAATTTAATTAAAATAAAATGAAGTACACACTGCTGCATTCCAAAATATGTTTGGGAATCATATTTAACTGTATTTTTAAAAAAGGAAACCATCCTAATGCTAAAGAAACTGACTTTCCAGAATCAACAGAACTAGTAAGGACTCTGACATCAAAACACACATTTTGCTCTGTTTAAGAACACAATTAACAGAAGCTAGCAAAACAAAATAATATGTAAAGGTGTTCAAGTGCATAATCTCAATGAAAGCTCTGAAACTTTAGCTTGACTCAAAAAATATCTGTTCAGACCATTTCCATTCCCATTCTTTTATACAGTTTTCGGACTATGGTGGTCTTTACTTCCAGAAAAGTACTTCTGACTCTCACCAATTTTCTGTTTCTGCAGGCTTATTTTCTGTGACTGCCTTGAGCATATACACACATTCACATAATCACTCTTATTTAATTTTATAAGAATTAGTATTGTAACTACTACATTCTGGTCTCTTTCTTTAATTGTTAGATCCACGACTGTCATTTGTGGCTAACCTCAAAAACAATCTTGCACAATACCTTACCATTAAGTGGCTGGCAGAACTACTATGAAGCCAGGCTTCTGGCATTCTGCACATAGTACTTTGGAACTGAACTGTTATTTCTCTGGTTTGGGAACTACTGAACTTCAGGACACTTGCTCCCAATGCAAGGTGAAGTAGTTTAGTATTGCAAGTAGGTTTTTAGCTTCACACAAAGAAAAAGAAGAACTAAACTCAGGTACAAGAGAACCGACAAGTCACAGGAAGCTTTTCTTAAAATCTCACTCCAAGGAGCAAGATCCTTTTTCTGTCAGCCTATTAGCAACGGCAAGAAACAAACCCACATCTTTAAAAACGCAACAGATGTTGTTTGAAAACAAACTAATCTGCTCATTACTACATATAAAAAGCCTAGTGCAACCTGCAAGCAATATTAGCGTGCTCAAGTAAATGTATAGAAATCTAGTGAGGATATTAAAGTGGAAGTGAATTTTTAACAATTCACAGAAATTGCCTAAATTAACTACCTGTTTTTCTTTACTATCAAAATTTGTTATGAAATACATTAAAACAAACATTCTATGCAAGACTACAATACTGAACAGCAAAAAATTAACGTTATATTATAGGCAGAAAAGTTGAATGCTTTGGACTACTTTATTTCACACTACATGGTTCTATTAAGTTGTGATAAGTCTCAATTTTAAGAAGAGAAGAGGAAAAAAAACCACGCCAGATCCTACGTTAAGGAGATTCCATAATTTAAATAATGTGAAGGAAAACTGTTCTGCTTCTAACATACAGCAATTTTAACCAATCTTTATAGAGAAAAATAAATTCAGAACAAGCAAGCTAATTGACCAAAGAAATGCACCAATTCTGACATATTCACAAATATAAAAACGCAAGTGTATTAATGGAAGATTACTCTTTTAATTTGCTACCTAAATAACATTTATAGCATTTATACCAAATCAGGTCTAAAGCTAACAAAGTAAGTTACAAGAAAAACAATGTTGCAAAGCAACCACCTGAGAACACAGAAGTTTAACTTAAATCTAAGATGAACATCTAATCTTCTACTGCAACTACTTAACCAAGTGTCTTAAATCACACATTTTACCAACATAGGAAGTTCCAAATTGCTTATCAGGATTATCTACGGGATACTGCAGATAGACCACTGTACCTTCAAACCACAAATCTGAGAGACTAGGATGACTAACAAAGAGTTCAGGTAAGAAGCTTAGGAAACTGAAAGTCATCTTGAACTACATCTAAGTGATAATACAATGCAAAAACTACTTAGTATCTAAGAAACCTAGTACGCACACAGAACCACTGAGACAGCCATTCCTTTGCAAGTACCGCAGAAGAGAAAGGATACATGCAAGGATGAAAGCACGAACAAGCATCCTTACTTAAAATGTTCGTCTTCATACTCAAGTTCCCATGGCCACTCCATGTCTTTGGTAAACTATTCTTCACTGCTATCATGCAGTTCTTGATTGAAAAACAAAAAAACACCACCAACAACAACAACAAAAAAAAACACAAAACCAAACCAAAAACCACTACAGAGGTTCAAACGGCGCATAGGGAAAAATTTCTGAAGAGGTATTTACATTTGCAAGGTCCAAAAATGTTGCAGTCTAAGAAAACAGTTCAGTTACTATTTCAATCTTCCCTTCATTTGCTTTGTATAGCTAGGGGAATAAAGTTACAACTCCAATCAAAAAGACTTTGGCTATTCACTTCTCTTTCTGTGGTTTTGAAGAGAACATTCTGTTCTTTTAATTGCAGTTTGCTTCAAACTTGATACTAATTGTAACATCTTTTGATGAAACTTACTTTCCACAAGAACTGATTAGGTAGGAAGAGGGTTTACCAAAGCCAAAGATTCCACCTGTCATTTAGTGACAACAGTCTTAAGACTATTACAGAAAGACATCAAGACATCTTTGATCAAAACCAGAGGTAATGTATTCTTGGAAAATTAAGGGAAGTAAATAAAAAGTTGTCAAACTAACACATCTGCTTAAGTAACTTCCTACCTTCATCATATTATCCAAGTGAAGACAGCATCCTGTTTTCCTTAAAATTTCAGTCAAATACAAAAATTAAGTATTTTTAAAAATTTAAATCCCTAATTACCATAAATGCATTAAATGCATCTGAAAGTTTACTGTCTCCCTTCAGTTTTAGAACACTGAATCAAATCATAACATTTTCCTCCTACAAGAAAAAGGTCGTCTAAAGTAAATCAGATAAATGCTAAGTATAATAGAAGACCTTTTTTTTTGACCAATAGCTAGCACAGCAAATCATTTACTTCAAACAAAAATAATTTCTGAAGTTATTTTTTAAAAATGGCTAAAAACGTGAGAACCAAGACTTAATGTAGTACTCGGTGAGAAGGGCAAAGTCAAAATAACTTTCCTTAAGGACAGTGTAAACAACTGGTTCAGCAAAATGACAGACTGTATTATCTCTGCTACGACAAAATGTTCAGCAGCTATCATCGTGAAAAAGATGAACATAACCAATGTGAAAAGGAAGAACATAATTAATTTTATTTTTCAAGGTAATGTTTAAAAACATACTATTACTCAGCACTGATTTAAGAACTTAAATCACACTGTGGTACATAAAATGGATATTTTTTTTTTAAATATTTTGATGTTAAATTAAAAAATTACACAGAAAATTTCAGTATATTGTGCTATTGGAATACAAATTCTCATTACCCTAAACTTCAAGAAACTTCTACCTAACTCATGTTTTCTTGTGAAAAGCCTGTCCTAAAATAAACAGCTGGTAGGACCACAGAGTGTTGAAACAGAAATTTGGGACTAATGAGATCTGAAGATGACTTCTATCTTTCATAACAAGAAGAGAGACGTCTTTGTATAGGAAAACTCTAAAAAATTGGTTACACTCAGCAATTACTGCCTTGTTCTAGACTGACTCCTCTTACTTTACACTCATTGTTTCAATTGCTTTCTTTCTGAATGCATCCAGCTTTCATCTCTGCATTTCAATCAGTATTTTAGGACAACCCTCAGAAGACACAGAAGCCATGCCCTCTCAGTTTCACCAATTACTCCTTTGTTGGATAAGAAATGTTATCTGTTAAGTTGAAGAAATCAGCAATTTAAGATCTGTATTTTGTCTGACTGCTGGCAAGATTTCAGCTTTTCAATAAACCCCTAACATTCAGTAGCAGAGGCCTATTCATGTACCTGATGTAAACCAAAGCGATGCATCAGATGAACCAGTCATTTAATGAGTCAAAAGACGACGTCAATGTCCCACACAGAAAAAAAATTAAAAATCGTTTGTGTAAATTTATCATAAGTTTAGCCAGGAAAAAAGTTAACTTTGTTAATAAATGGTACTATGATTCTTCCATTAGCATCATATTGTAAGATCACAAATAGTTTTTGGCTTCTGCTAGTGCGTACTTCATGTACACTTACAAAATAGACTTACAAAAGAAAACTTTTGTCTGCGTGTGCACTCTGAGGTCACACAGACCCCTAGAAGGACAGGCTACTTCCTAACCCTTTCTTCCTCCTCACACTAGGGAGATGTTCTGTCTCTTAAAGGAATTAGCAGAAAGTCTTTTAACTAAACTATTGTGTGAGTTAGAGCTATATTGTAGAAATACTGATGTACAGTCTGCATAATCTCCTTTAATGGAATTTAAGGCCAATTAGACATACATAATTTGGGATTGGTCTTGGTGTCTTCCATTCTGCTTCATAACAAGGAATCAAAGCAGCTTTCCGTTTCTTCAGACTATGAAAGACTACTTCTCTGTTCTACTACTTCACACACTCATATTTAAAATAACAAGTTTCATAAGACTTGACTTCCGCTCACTTAAAACTGTGACTTTACTAAATCCTTCATTTTGTATCAACCAGTATTGTATTTTACACAGTTACTCTACATTCAACTTTTAAAATATGTACAGATTACACTCTAACCTCACATTCAGACTCTCACAAGACATAATCCACTTCCTACTGAAGTCCACAACATAAATCTACCAATTTTGAAAGCGCACCCAGAACTACCCAAAGTTGTAATTTCTACTAGAAATTTATCACTGAAAATAATTATTTCTAATCTCCAGTGAACTGTAAATAATTTTCAGAAGAAAGCTCATAAAGCAAGGAGATTCATTCTTCTACACTGACAAAGGCTAAAGCTGTAAAACTAGATGCCCTACACATAAAGATGACAGATTCAAGTAATCTTTATCACAGGCTATTATCCCTTTCCCACGAATCAAAATACTGAAAAGAGCAAAATACAAATCTTTTCTTCCACAAGAGGCTGGAGAACCAATGGAAAAAAAGTGGTCTGTGTTAGGCTTACTAAACAGCACTCCTGTATTTCCTGGTCTCTAAACTGGAGAGACATGGTTTGGATGGATGGATCGCTCAGTGGATAAGGAACTGGCTGGATGGTCACACTCAAAGAGTTGCAGTCAATGGCTTGATGTCCAAGTGGTGACCAGTGACAAGTGGTGCTGCTCACGGGTCGATACTGGGACCGATGCTGTTCAACATCTTTGTCAGCAACATGGACAGTGGGATTGAGTGTTGTCGTGGTTTGGGCCAAATTGGCCCAATCCGGTGGAACGACAGATGCTCGCTCCCTCTTGCTCTGCTCCCGAAGGGAGGCAAGAGAGAGAGAGAAAGAGAGACTTAAGAGTTTAGAAGGAACTAAACTACTTTAATGAAATATTAATAATAAAACAATAAAAAGAAAAATAATGAAATATATACAAAACCGTATCAAGCTCCCAGGATGACAATCACGTCACCAGCAGGCGCTGGGGAAGTCCCAGACTGGACTCAGTGACGGACGGGAACTGGATTCCGGATCTGGATTCAGGATCGGGATCAAAGGCAGACGCAGAGACAGAGTCCTCCTCGGACGTCGGCCATTGAAGAAAGAGGGGCTGACCCTTTGATCCCTTAGCTTTTATACTGAGCAAGTTTACCGATGACACCAAGCTGTGTGGCGCAGTCAACACACCGGAGGGGAGGGATGACATCCAAAGGGACCCGGACAGGCTTGAAAGGTGGGCCCATGCCAACCTCATGAAGTTCAATGAGGTCAAGTGCAAGGTCCTGCACCTGGGTCGGGGCAATCCCAAGCACAAATACAGGCTGGGCGCAGAATGGATTGAGAGCAGCCCTGAGGAGAGGGACTTGGGAGTGTTGGTGGAGGAGAAGTTCAACATGAGCCAGCAATGCGCACTTGCAGGGCAGAAAGTCAACCATATCTTAGACTCCATCAAAAGAAGCATGATCAGCAGGTCGAGGGAGGTGATTCTGACCCTCTACTCTGCCCTTGTGAGACCCCCACCTAGCATACTGCATCCAGCTTTGGAGTCCTCAGCACAAGAAGGACGTGGACCTGTTGGAGGGAGTCCAGAGGAGGGCCACAAAGATGATCAGAGGGTTACAGCACTTCTGCTATGAGGACAGGCTGAGAGACTTGGGGTTGTTCAGCCTGCAGAAGAGAAGGCTCCGGGGAGACCTTATAGCAGCCTTCCAGTATCTGAAGGGGGCCTAAAAGAAAGCTGGAGAGGGACTTTTTACAAGGGCACGTAGTGATAGGACAAGGGGTAATGGCTTCAAGCTGGAAGAGGGTAGATTTAGATTAGATATCAAGAAGAAATTTTTCACTCTGAGGGTGGTGAGGCACTGGAACAGGTTGCCCAGGGAAGTTGTGGAGGCCCCTTCCCTGGAAGTGTTGAAGGCCAGGTTGGATGGGGCTTTGAGCAACCTGGTCTAGTGGGAGGTGTCCCTGCCCAAGGCAAGGGGGTTGGAACTAGATGATCTTTAAGGACCCTTCCAACCTAAACCATTCTATGATTCTACAATTCTACTTCACAGTTAGCTTTAAACATGGCAGAGTAGGTTATAAGCCAACTTTCTGTTCCTACATACAGCCCCTGAACAAGAGAGTGATTTCTGCTGGATATGAAGCATTAACAAGAAGCCTATGAAACTGATGAGACACTGAGTAGGTCCATATCTGTTACAAAACAACATAGCTTGAATTATCAACTGACATTAAGTAAAGCACATCCATATTTAATATGTTGTACCAGTATAACTGATTCTCTTCCCTAAAAGGTCAATTTTGATGACAAGCATTAACACACGTTCTTATGTTTTTGTATCCTTTAGTAATAAACTAAGACTTGAGTATTTTTATTCCAACGGAGCTACAAACACGGTATTAAAAACCAAGTACAAATACAAAAAACCCCGAAGTCATTACTCAAAAATAAGAGTCACAGAATCAGATCTCAAAGAAAATTCCATCAGTACTGTCATGTCTTCAAGAAATAAGTAAGGTGGTATACGTACTTTTCTGCCTGGAGTTTTGTAGTTTTTACTATCAAGTCCTGAGTTTGTTCCTTTGCTGCCTAGAATATAATTAGAATCATTAACCATGTGAAAAAACACAGACATATCAAATGTATTTCATAACCTTTAAAATATATAATACTTTTGAAGTTTTCTGACTATGAGCAGTTTAAAGAGTATACTTTTTGAAACAAAAGGCATTCTGGAAATAAGTATTCATCAACTCTCCCTCTCTCGGGCACAAAAAAATAACTTAACATCCTTATCCATATATATTTTCATCTTTATATACATTTATATTCACAGTTAATTTTTAATTTATATTTAATACAGAAACATTATTATAAATATTAGAAATCGTTCTGATTGTTTTGTTTGTCCATTGACTGTAAATTGTTTGCTGTTACAAAATTAAATAAGTTCCTTTGGATGCTAAACTGCCCAGTACCAGAGTCTATGCAGCCATTTTAGACAACACGAATATAGCTGTGCTGGTCTTAGCACATACAGCTGTACAGTCTAAGCAGCTTACAGGGCTGTAAGGACCAAGTGCAATGCACTTAAGAAGTTCATCACAGCCCTAAACATTCAGGGATAACAATGCAAGGGAATCCAGGTAGAAACAATTCTGCCACAGGCAGCAGTTGAATGACTGAAGGGATTGACGAGACTGAAGTTCCAGAGTTCTGAAAATTATCACTCAGCAAGAACATAAAAGACTTCTGGAATAGTTGGTTTCCCACTGGACACCACCAGTGATCATTTAGGCAGAAAAATAAGAAGGTTAAACAAAACAAAAAAAAAATCCTGAAATCAAAATGCATTCAGCATTGAATAATATTGCAACTAAAGAGGTGGAAACAGTTATAATGATATTCTGTGTGAATAATTTCAAGACTGTAATAGGTCTAAATCACGGTATTTGCCAAAATGAAGATGCCAGTCTTGAAACCCGTAAGAGGTCTAATGCAAGTATATACGCACACTGATTTTTTTCAGCCTTTCTATCCGCCACACTACATTAGTTACCATGGGAAAGCAGTGAAGCTACAGGAACACTTTGAAAGGTGAAAGAAGGACTGCAATCACTCAGGTACAACTTCAGTCATCAGAGAGCACCTGAGCTGTTCCATGAATATAGACAGCAGGCACCGCTGAGGTGTCAGTTGCTGAATTTTCTAAAGGAAACTATTATGGACTAGCATGCAGATTTAATAAAAACTCAACAGAATTTACTGAACATTTAGTAGTTCTAAAATAATTTAAGGTATCTTTAAGCTTTTTGTATCTTATATAAATAACAATATTTAGATTTCTTAATACATTTGTATTTAAAACTTTTTTTAAAATAATACTGATTTTCAGTGCTTCAGCCTAACAAAAAAAAGACTACTACAACAAAAGACTGGACCCGGACTATTCACTATGGAAATCTGCTAATTCCAGACTTCCCCCCCCACCCCTTCCTTCAGAGTTGCAGATTTTAATAAACCAAAAAGACAGAAAAAGAAATTTGGTTCCTTTCTACTATTTTCTGGACAGAGGTATTAATTGCCAAGAAGAATGCTAACAGTAGGACAGCAGAAAGGAAGGAAAAGCAGTTTTTCTGTATCTAGCTAGAAACAACAGGAAGTCAGCCTTTATTTACATGGATTAAAATACATACCAGATACTGTTATTATTGTATGTATGTAATGTAAGAGTTTACATCTAAGCAAAACAAGGTAACTGGCAGAAAAGAGTCAGACATGCCAGAAAAATCAGCAAGTTGATATTCCGTGTTTCCTGCAGATCCAAAATAGAAATATTTTTCTTTTCCTCCCCACCTTAGCATACTAATTAAAACTTTCATTATCCTTCAAACCCACGGCTTTATTCCATTTCAGCACTTGCATTCTTCCCTCTTTCAGCCACTGCATTTATGAAGTCACTGTCCTGAAATCAGATCTAACAGTACCTGGTTACTTGGATTGGATGGTATTATAAACTTACAAAATAAAAAAGGTAAAAAGCTTTTTGGCTTATCAATATATAGTCCCTCTCATATCTTGTACTTGTTCTGCTCTCTTCCTACACTGCTCTCTTAGTATACTCTTCTGCCTTATATGCTATAGAGCCTCCTCTTTATATCTTCTATTTGCTCTACTTAGTTCATTTTTGTCTTCTTATTCAGCTTGAGCACATGCTTGCAAGTCTTCATGTTCTATTACAGATAAAATACCAAAGTATTTGACAACTGTTTGTGGTCTTTTTAACTTACTTTACATTCATACAGACAAAGAAAACATGGGTTGAATTGAGACAAGTTACGAGTTCTACAGGGGTCTAAAGGAAACCTCCTGTGGGGCACAGAACAAAACTACCTACTGACTTTAATAGAAAAAGAAATCACTGCAGGGTGGCTCTACTCTGGGGGGAAAAAAAAAAAAAAAAGAAAAAAATCAGAGATGATAGTTACACTTCATGATCTAAAGCCAGAAAAGAGCAAAAATCTGCATGGACACTTGACTCATTTCCACATCTAAGAGATTAATCACACAGTTCCTGAACTGCACTAGGGAATACATCCACATTAACAGTGTTCAAAGAGATCTGAGACCTCTGAGGTGCATTATCCACTGCCTTCCAAAACTGAAAATTAAGTACTGCAGTGGGCTACTGTGTACTCTCACACGTTTTGGAACAAGTTCATCAAACTACAACCGTTCTTACGGGAATTGCATACAATGACTATAAAACCTACTCATCTAAGTAGAGGGACATCTGAAGTCCACACACACACATTAGGAGGGGAAAAAGCAATTGTCTTCACAGAATTTTTTAGTGAAGGATTCTCATTCACATACTATAACTTATGTGGTATATTCAGAAAAGATTTGGTTTCGCAAAGCATCTACATTTCAGCATCCACAACCTTTTAAACCCATCACTGTATTGAACTTGAACACTAAAGCCAAGCCAGATTTACTAACGCATTAAAAAACACAACTTTTTTTTTCCCCCTAGAATATTATGGATTCAGGATTAATATGACACAGAATTGGTTTTGTTGCATATCGGCATTTTGAGACAATGTTATGAAACAAAACCAATAGCTTGAAGATGGCACACTAGATTTGTCTCCCTCTTTGGATTACAAGATACTTTCTTATGAATATATTTGAGGTATTTATATGAACACATAACTCAACAGATGTAGTCAATGTGAGAGGCACCTAATTTTAAACGGAAATACACAAATGTAATTAACCCTTTAATCTCACACACATCCAATCTAATAAAATATTTTCTCTTCACTCACATACAAATAGATATCACATTGCTATTCTCAAAATAAGCCTATTGCTGCATTCTGAATTGCAATTTGGAAGAAATTAAAATTACTTCCTCAATACATCTGCAAAATAAATAAAAAGACACATATTAATATCCTAAAGGAACATAAATCACATACTGTGGAAATATCTCGGTGTCACTGTTAATCCTCCAAAATAATTATTTATCCTTTTGAAAGAAAGTAGTCACACCTCAAAAGGAAAAATATACAAAGCACATCTATTTATATATTACCTTCAAACGACTGGACATATCTTCACAGCAGCTGCTCATTGCTTGCACATCTTCGTTTATACTCTCAAGCTCCTAAAGAAGTTAAAATAATAGTAACTGTGTTTTAAATCAGAAATGCCATGCCTAGGCCCAGCTTCATCCCTCCAAAATGAGATGCCCAAGTTACAGGGATTTTTATCGGTTTGAAGTATCACCTCTCTCTGTGTAGGATTTTCATCAAATGAAACAAACAATGAGACAATTTTACTGTCAAAGTACATTTGTCCTGGAAAGCCAAAATCTCTCTTAATCCTTTTTTTTTTTTTTTTTAAACTTTAAATTACATAGCAGTACTGTTGCAAGATCGCTAGTCACATTGTAAAAACGTTACCTCTTTAACTTGCTTGAATATGTGAACAAATTCTTCATTTATGGCTAAGCTTCGTCGTTCAATGTCTCCACGCAAGTTTCTTCGGGTGCGCAAACTGTTTTCAACAAAAAAGGTTGAGAGCGCCTTGAGTGCTTCCAGCATTTCCTAGAAAATAAAAAAAGATAGTAACTTTCCACACAGTTACAAAGAAGCTGGTTACATGGTCTGTAATCATCCCAAGAACGTGGTTTTAGGAAAAAAAAGCAAACCCCTACTACATGGTTTTAGAGAAAAAAATAGCTAAACACACTCCAGATCAGTTGTTAAATAACTAAAATTGCTGAGTCTTTCTTCTTGAATGTTATAGCACGCAACTTTGTCTATTATTTTAGAACAGCTTTACTCAGTAACATTACATTTGATTAAAGCACGACCTATCCATAGCCAGAAAGCATTTAAATCAGAAAAAAGCTTGAGAAGTGCCCCCCGGGCTAAGCAATACAAACCTCCCTTCGACTTGAAGGGAACGAACAGGTGCGCGGCATGTCGCTGGAAGAGCAAAAACGAATTTTATGGTCAATTAACGCTGCAAACGTCAGCCTGCGGCTCCGCAGCGGAACTGAGGGTATGACAGGGCTCCCTTCCCAATTTCGGAGCCTATCGGGGCTCGCAGCCCCTGACGCCCCATCCGGCCGATTCCCCGCAGGCCGCTCCCCGCCGGGCAGGCGCCGGCCCCCGCCTCGCCCCCTCAGCCGCCGCCCGCCCTACCTTGTCGTTGTCCAGGCGTGTCTCCAGGATCTTGTTGAGCTTGCGGGACAGCGGGTTGCTGCCAGGGGCAGCCGGGAGCCCCGGAGCGGGGGCAGCGGGCGGCTGCGGCGCGGCGGTATCCGCCATGGTTGCGGCCCTCCCCGGCCGCCCGCCCCCAGCGCCGCGCGGGGTGACCGGCTCCGGCGGAAACGCGCTCCCGAGGCTTTGGTTCCGAGGCGGGCCAGGGCGCAGGCCCGGTGCAGCGGGCTGTGGGAGCTGGGTGTTCGGTCCCTGGTACCGGTGGCAAATAAATAAAAGATTTGGGGTTGATGATAAGAAAAAGGGTTCACTTCCTCGTGCTGGATAACAGAATGGGGTTTTTTTAAACAAAAGTGCAGGTAGGATCGTGCAATGATCATTGCACATAATTGCAACCGGGGTTGTTTGGCCTGGAGAAGAGGAGGCTGAGGGGACACCTTACCGCTCTCTACAGCTGCCTGAAAGGAGGTTGTAGTGAGGTGGGGGTCGGTCTCTTCTCCCAAGTAACAAGCGATAGGATGAGAGGAAACGGCCTCAAGTTGTGCCAGGGGAGGTTTAGGATGGATATTAGGAAAAATTTCTTCACCGAAAGGGTTGTCAAGTGTTGGAACAGGCTGCCCGGGGAAGCAGTAGAATCACCATCCCTGGAGGTATTTAAAAGACCTGTAGACGTGGTGCTGAGGGACATGGTTTAGTGGTGAACTTGGCAGTGTTTGGTCAACGGTTGGACTAGATGATCTTAACGGTCCCTTCCTACCTAGATGATTCCATGATTCTATGATTCTATAGCCATATTTATTTCATCAAATAAATGCTTTAGTTATGAGCATAACTAAAATGGAAAAATTAATGGACTCTTTATTGTGTAAGCTAATAGCAGTGGCAGTAAAAGTGTGTCAAAATGAGGAAGGTGTCTTGTTTCAGCCGTGCATTTACTGACACAGAGGTTTTACCCCCAAGGTCTCCCCACAGCTCCAGAGCAGCAGAGCTGACTCTCCACAGCACGGCCGAGGAGACGTGGCTTTGTGAGCTGGGGCTGTGCTGGGGTCCATGTACCCTGCCATGGCAGCAGCGGGTTTGATCTCCTGGACAGCCTGGCCTGGGACCCACGGTGGTGCCGCTCTCGTGGTGGGGTTGGGTCAAACATCCGCAGGAGCCTGGCTGTGCATCCCACTCTCCTGCCGCAGCCTTGACAACATCCTGTGCCAAGCGCTGAGGTACAATGAAGGGGTTTCTGTGAGCTTTTCCAAAGGACAAAAGGCAGGTATGCAGATGAAGGTAAGATGCCATGGAAACAAAATTACTATATGCAGCACACAGCTGTTATTTAAGAAGACAAGGGTCCCACCGTGGTATTAGCTCTGAAAACAACAGCTCCCTGCATATGGAATTGAAAGTCTGTTTCCATTTGTCTGATGGTGTGTGGGTCAAAATGCAAAGCCTCAAGGAGTAACCTAACTCTTCAGGAGCTTGAGGCCTTCACATTGTTGTTCTGTAGGCTATTCCTGAAAAGAACTGCAAGTGAATTGAGTAGCCTTTGCCTTTATGCACAAGGCGGAGCACTGAACTTCTGAATGTTTTCATTCACCTTTTTTTTTAATTTTAGTTTGAGTCATTTATCTCAAGAAAAAAATTATATGACCAGAGCCCCCCTCCTGAAATCTTAGCATGATGGGGATAGTGACAGGATATTTTTCTATTTAACTTTTATTTTTTGTTTGCCTCCTCACATGGATCATCTACATAAAAGGCCAGCTTTTCTGAACAGCCTGTGTAGTGCCTTGTTTCTGCTCTTGGCTAGCCAGCAAGCAGGTTTTCAAGTATTTTCAGACACCTTGTTTTCCTTTTTAGTTTCTGTTCCTCCACCCTGTTACACTGATGTTATCTTCTCCTAGATGTCCTTTACTTCTGACTAAGCTTCCAGGAGGCAGGATCTCCCTTCTCCATGTCAGAAGAGATAAAACAGCATGCAGTCATCACAGATGTGAGCAATTAATATTTAAGATATTGTCAAGAAAATCCTATTATTAGAAAGAACCCCTCCCAAATATAAATTGGATGTTGTTAGCAGTTTGAACAACATTTCAAATGCTGTTAACCTGTTAGGTGAGTTGACAGAGTGAAGGCACACCTTGAAGTCAGGAAGACTTCAACATCTGAACCACAAGTGTCAGGTAAGTCAAGACCATTGCCAAGTCTTGTCCAGCAAGTTATACCACAAACATACAAGGAGCCACAAAGATTTTCCTCTATCAGTTGGTACACGCATTTTCTTTTGAAGCATCCAGTTCTGCTTTCAGATGCACCTTGATGGGTGTGCAGTTTTTCAAGAATGCGTTTCATGAGCCAGAATGCTTCTAGCTAATGTAACACATTGGGCTGGCAGGAACTGATAGGATTTTGAAACAGCCTGTGTTTATCTGTACACGTCTTCTCCTGGGAAAATGAGAGGAGATAATCAAGGGAGCGCTTTTTAATCTCCCACAGCTGAAAGAAGTATTTGTGTGAGGGCACCAGGGCTTATCTTTCGTTCTTTTAGGAATATTAGTTGTAGCTACCAAAAAAAAAAAAAAAAAAAAAAAAAGCTCTCTTTTCCAGCTATGGATATTTGCAGGCTAGATTTTTCCTCAGAACATATTTTTTTAAACAAAAATGCAAATATGATTGTTCAATGAGGTCACCATCTAAAACTCAGGTGCTGTGCCAGGCTTACATGTGTTATGAGGGTGGGTTTGACATGATATTCTTACCAGTTTGCTTATCCACCAGCAAGCATTGTCCTGTTAAGTCAACTGGATGTACATTGTGGGATAAAACAATTGGGAGTTTGTGATCTGTAACTGCCAGAAGGGACTTTGATTTCAGATATCAGTTCGTGCGTATCAATGGAACACAGTTTGTGTAGTGTGTGTAATCTACTCAAGTATAAGTTCCCTTACCAAAGCTAGATACAGCAGCATAACTACAGGTCTCAGCAAAGAAATGTCTGGTACATGGTGTTTTCTGTTGGTTTTCTTATCTTAGATTGTTATGCTTTTTATTTGTTGTGGTTTCCCCCCCCAGAACAGACAGCAAAATAACTGTTATCACTATGCAGCTGGTGAAAGTGTTCACACACACATTTGGTGCAGTACAGACAGGACCACAGTTTAGCTTGCAGAACAAGGAGTATGTGGTCTGTGGAATGCCACCTGCCATCTAAGTAGCTCGAGCTAGTAATGCCATTGTACTTTCACATGCTTGGACATTCATGTACTTTCTGAAGGCAAAGACAAAAAAGTTTGTAGTAGTCACCTCAATCTGTTCCTCAAAAGCCTAAGTAAGAATAAAACTCCAGTAGATGAATAGGTTGACTGGGCTCAAAGACATGACTGGAGCTGGTATTTCCCTACCCTGTGGCAAAAGAGGAGGGATGGAGCAGGACATGAAGGGAATGCTTTCTTAAATACAGAGAAGAGGGAATAGCCCTTGCTGTGGGTGTGATCACAGGCAAAAAAGTGTAAGACAGGAGGATTTCTGTGATAAAGGAAGAATAGAATATAAAAATACATTGAAAGAAGAAGAATAGAAGGAGGGGAAGGAAGGAAGGAAGGAAGGAAGGAAGGAAGGAAGGAAGGAAGGAAGGAAGGAAGGGTAGACTAATGCAGTGCTTATCTCAGTATGATGCACAGAGGACATAGGAACATAAAAGATTATGAAGTCAGGGAGGTGAAAGGTCATATAACAAATGCCCATAATTAGTAATATTTTTGTACAGTGTAATGGATAAAAAGAATTTGGCAATGCTACTGTTGGATTTTTTGTCAGTTTATTTTCCGAGAGGTTAATATTGTACATAGTTTTCAGCAGACCAAATCAGCCCATTCCTTGAACTAGCAATTTTTCAAAAGCTCAGACAGAGTTGACCCCATTCTGCAAATCAAGATATGACTCCATGAGTGATTTGTCCAAAGGTCACTCTGACAGCAACCTGTAGTCATGTAGTGAAACCTGTCTCTGTCCCTTGAAGCTCCAGAAGAATGTACAGTTCTGAAGTTTTCGGTTAGCTCATGCTAGCTCACTTGAGGATTTATTGTCATGCCTCACAGTCAGCAGTAGTGGCTATAATATATGTGATGCTGAATCAGCCACCTGGTTGAGGAGCTGTAAAACTCCTGTTTGTTATAACTCACTGAAAAGATAACACTAGCAATACAGTATGCACTTTAATGCATACCAAACCCATGAAATCTTCCTGTTCATCTCCTGCTGAAAATAAAAAACAACCATTGATTTCAAGGCAAGTACTGTGTCAGCAAAACTAATAGGGTTTGGTCGAAATATATTTGACTCTAGAACTCTACAGAACACAGGACTTCTCTAAGGAAGTGGTCATATAAACTATGTGGCCACATCCCTGTAAAGGTCCGTAGCGTTTATCATGGCACTGCCACTCACTTCAGTGAGGACTGAAATTTCACCTAGGAAAAAAGAAACAAATGTCTTGGATGGTGGAGCCAGGAGAACTAATACCTGCTTGTGGCTGACTAACTGCGTCACCTTAGGGACACTGTGTCTCTGTGGCTGAGGTATAAGGCTTGTCTTCCTTTGCATATGCTCATTAGTATGCCGATGAGATCTGTAATATAGGAGATTACTGTTATCATTATAATAACACTATACCAATGAAGAGGAATATTTTTGCCAAAAAAAGGTAGAAGCAGGACACGAGTAACACATGATATAATGCTAATGGTGTATGGCAGACCTGCTATCCTTTCTTTTCAAGCAATGACTGCCTATGTCCTGCTGGCAAAAAGTCTCAGGAATGTGTTTTGTTTTACAGATGAAATAAAAGTAACCCAAACAACTGAACAAAAATTACAAATATTCACCATCAGACAAAGAAACAATATCCCTCACTATGTCCTGATCTCAGCTGAGGTCAGTCTCTAGCAAAGAAATTCTAGACAATGATACCTAAAGTACTGGGCAGTGCCTTCACATCAGCTGATCAACACAAGGCCATTTATGGGATCATCACGTGGCCATGACATGGACTGTGAGAAGCCAAAGATAGATCTAATAAATCATGGGAACGATGGCATAAGAAAAAATGCCTTTTGAGTAAGTACATCAGCAGCACAAGTTTTAACACAGACTATAACTGCTGCAAACTTGGCAGAGTTCCCTTTTTCAACAGCTCCTCCGACTGCTGTATTTTAATCCAGGCCTGTGGGTCAAATGCCCATGTCTTACAGATCTCAGTCGAACCTCTTAGTTTTTTCTTTCCCTGACTTTTCTGGCATGTTTCCTGTGAATAGACGGTTTGTTGCAATCCCGTAATGGAAATCCAGACCACTGCCTTAAGTCCCCACAGCTAGTGATGAACCATAACTTCTCATCACTGAAATGCCTACATAGCTTAGGCAATTAGTTTTATCCCCAGATCCCAACCACTATGGTCGTTTTGTGTTTACAGTTCAAGTTGCTGAAGACTCCTGATAAATGTAGCATACATTGATGTCATTCAGGATTCATACAGGATTCCAAGATACTATTACTCTGCTTGACAGGACATAAATATAGACACAGTAATAAAATGTATAATGAAGTGCATTTTTGCAGACTTTTTAATTTCATTTTCTCTATTGCATTGATTGGCTGGTCTCTGTTTTAAAGCCTATTTGTCTTTTCCAAAGCTCATTTTAAACTCCTGTTGTATAACTTTTTCCCGCTTTCCCTTTTTGTGTCTACCCACACGCACACTTCTGCCATGCAGACGGAGTGGAATGACTGGCTTCTCTCAGCTCCAGCCAATTTCTTTACCATAGTCACTATTCAAAGTACAGTCCTTAGCATTAATAACTGCTATACTGGATCTGGTAGCTGTTCCTTGGGATGTAGTTTCATAAGATGATAGATTTCTCACCTTGCTAAACCAGCAAATCCTGCACAAATGTTCATATTGGCACAGGAGGGCAAGAGTATACGGCCAGGGAAAACTGGGGGATAGGACCTCCCTTTTATATGGCAGCTGATGGTTTTGTCAGGCAAAAGTGAACCGTGAGGGAACAAGGAACTCTTGAGGGGACAAGCAATGGTGGTGTGGCATGGCGGCAATAGTGGGGCAGCTTCATCACAAAATCCATCATCTTGTGAAACTGCACTTTAGAGAAGTTGCTAGTGCAAATCACATAAAAATACTGACAAACACGGCAATTTTCATAGCAGCGTTACAGCATCAACCTAGTTTTACAGGTACGGGTGTCACACAGTTTCCTTAGTTCTCATAACAATTCTGTTTGGGTAAATTTAATGGAATTTTAGTGCTAAGTAAAAACTTCCAAAATGCCAAGAGAAGTCACTCTCTCTGATCTCTGTCAGGAGGGAAGCAAAACGTCTTCTCAGCAACTCCAGTGTGGAGCTACCTGGTATGTTTGGATTTGATTCCATCTGTGAAGTTGACTCAGAAGTGTCCTCCGGGCTTGCCTCAACCATTCATCTGTGTGTGTCAGCTTATGCAGCCCTTCCAAAGCCTTGGCGAGATGCCATCACCCTCAGAGATGCTGGAGAACTGCAGTGGATAAAAATAACTTATTACTTAACAGCTGACACTGGTCACAGTCGCTGCAGATGAGTTGCAAACAATTTCTTTGCAAAGTTGTGCTCACCTCCAGAAGAAATATGTTTAAGCCTGCAGTTTCTTGCTAAAATTATCTGCCATCCCTTTCTGGTGGTCATTTCTGCCTTCATGGCATTATTACAGGACTGGCATCCCCCTGACTGGTGCACTGGAAGCAAATAATTACGTCCCTGTAGGAAGCCAAAGGTTGTAGAAAGCAACCTTGTTTCTAAACTCTGGTGTCTCTGGTGCATATTTATCCATTTGCAATTTGAAATAGTGAGGCGGGAATGAGTCTGGGCAGCACTGCCAAGAACGGGCAGAACGGTAACGACTTAGCCTGTTCCAAGCCTCACTGGGTGGCTGCGGGACAGCAGGAGGGAGCACAGTGATGGGCTGTCTGCTTTGAAATGCAGAAGGAAGACAGCTCAGCCTTGCTGCCCTGGGTGATGCGGCTGTCAGGTGGCTGGATAGTACTGATGTTGCTCTGTGATTACATTGGAAGGAAAATGCGTTGTGCATTTTGCTGCTCAGATGAGGCTTTTGCCAACGCAGGAGTTCTGTGTCAGCATCTACTGCAGCCGAGTAGGTTGGTTTGGTTGGTATACAGCACGGCGTCAACAGCTTTGTGAAGCACTCACATTCCCTGGCAGGAGCTCAAGGAGCATTTCCAGCAACCTCCAATTACAGTATTAATTACAAGAGACTATCAAGTTCCCCAGAATAGGCCCTAAGCTTCCTTTTGCATGCAAACTAGCAAGGACTTTCTTATCCATGCAGGTAGAGCTCTCTTCAGAATATCATCAGCCTGTTTATACATCACCCATCACTGTCAACTTCCCTTAAACAATGACACCTTAAAACATTGTTGTGCATGCAGAGCACATGCCTTTCAAAAAGCAAATGTCATGTTGAGTGAACTGCCAATCTGGACGTTTTGAAAGGATGTTTTAATGTTTATTTGGATGGTTAGTGGCTTCTTTCTACTGTCTCATACATGGCCTTTTATGTGATAAACTCCTGAGCCCTAATAATATAGGCACAGTAACACCTTAAAGAGAAGCATCAGGTGCCTTAACCAGATCACAGATTGCAGCGCTAACTGGCAGAAATTAGCAGATTGTCTTCAAGCAATATTTGTGCCTCACTGCAGAAAGCTTATGGCAAGAAAAGCCCATGCTGGCATGGAGCTAGGCTTTTCTTTCAGTGGTCAAAAAGCAGACTATTTTGCTGCTTTACTGGCAGTGTGATTGCTGATCCACTGCTGATATAGGGAGCTCTGAATATTAAGTGGCCTGAATCTCTTTTCACTCTCTTCAAACTAGATACTTCAAGGCTTGAAGACAAACTTAAGTACCTATGGTGGGATGCATCTCACCCGTCTTCTGCCATCTGAAAGTCAGGGCTGAAGTCCGTAGCTAATCATCCAGGCCTCCTGCCTGTCAGAGGAGTGAAAGGCACTTTCAGAAGGCAATTTATCCTAAGATTCCTACCTAGTCCTCTCCACTGGCTGCATAGCAAACTTGTATGATGGACCATTGACTAGACACTTACGGTTTTTTGCCCGTATTGGTCTGACTGTGGCTTTTGACTTGTCTGCAAATAATACTGAGAGTATACCACAGCTTCAGTGCTGCAGAAATGAAACACTGTGTTTGAACACTGGTGTAAGCCCAGACTCTCCTTATACTCATGGAGAAGGGGGTGGGGAAAAAAAGGATGTTTGATTTTACAATTAAATAAATAAAATGTCTTATTTTCACAGTAAAATGATCCACTTGATGCCTGTAGGCATGTGACATATCATCCAGATGTATGTCATTTTGGGTGACATATCATGGACTTGCCAGTTGCAAAGGTAGAACTGCCCAAGGGCTAGTTTGATTTTTGCACCTGAATCAGAAAAACTTTTAGATTTTCATTCATTAATCAGTGGTACAGTCTAGTTCATACCTGCTTCTTCTGTTTCCTTTTCTCTCATGTCTCCTTTCTTCATTAATTTTGTCACCTTCTCTCCATCATCCCATGCTAATCCATCTCTCAAAGGTATGTGTTTCACTCTATCAGAGATATGCCTACTTGGGATGCATTACTCACCTTCTCAGATGCTAATATTAATCCAATTTTCTTTTAGCATGATGAGATTTGGACACAATTTCTATTATCGGTAGCGGGGATATTATGCCAGCACACCACCACAGGGTATCAGCTTATGTCTGATTCATTGAAATGAATAGTTGTTTTACTAGAGACTTGAGTGTGAGCAGGAATACGTGTGTTGCGCTCTGTTCTCCAAAGTGTCAGGCACTGGCTTGAAGATGTGTTTAAGTGCTTGGTGATTCATGGCCAGAGTTTCTGTGTTTTACAAGGTTGAGCCAAAGTTCCTTGCTTTTTTCAGTCACTGAAGTTAACGGAAGCACTGACGGATGGGTATTGCAGCGTAAATTATCTTCGGCAGAAGAAACAATATGGTTGTAAAGAAAGAGGAAAAACAACTCTCACTGCATCCACCAGAGAGGAAGGACGCATTGCCTTCCTGAGTGAGAAGGAAGCGAATGAGAATTAATTCCCTCCTCATCACTACCTCAGCCCCATTCTGCCTCATTTTCCTCCGGATGGTTAAAGGCCAAAGCAATGGGCAGTTCTTTAATATGCAGAGCTACCACAAAGTCCTCTTCTCAAGTGTGAAAGTGGCTTTGCAAATATCTAGCTTCCCTGAGGACAGCTTGTGGTATATATTTAAATGAAGGATTTTTTTTTTTAAAAAAAGAGTCCTCGGTTTAATGGGTAATTTCCCTTGAAAATGGTAAACTGCAAATTAAATGGCAAAAAGCAATTAATTATTGAAATGATAATATCCTTGTAAAGGTTAAGAGGTAATATAAATGAAGTTCCTGTGAGCACATTAATGGAATTACTATCTTCCCCCTTGTAAGTGGCAACTGTAACGACCTTGCTAATTAGCTTTTTCATTGGGAAAAGGAATATTGAAATATGTAGCTTTATTGCAGAAGCACAATCTATGACTAGGTTATTTTGCCACAACAGAATATAGAGAGAATCCTTTTACATGCAGTTAAGAGCTCTTCCCAGGGTGTGCAGCTTTTGGTGGAAACAGGAAACGTTGCATTTGAATGACATAGGAAGAACAACTTGTAATTTGGAAGGATAACACGGGCCCAAGCCAAAGATTAACACAGACACACAGACCAAGATACACCTCGCTTCAGCTTGCTGCAACTTCCCTCTGAGCACAAGGCACGGCCAGAGCATGATTCAACCCACTGTGCCTGAACAGGTGCCTTTTGCTCCCCACGCACAGTGCAGGGCAGGTAGCCTGGGCTCTACAGTCCAGTCTGGGTCTCAGGTACTCCCTGCGCAGTATTTTTAATGTGTGGAGGTATAGGTATATATGTATAATACATAAATGCGTACACATGTAGCTATATGAATGCTTTATATGTACTGGATTTCCTATTGACAAGCCTTTTAGAAAGCTTTAAAAATGAGTTCTTCCCCCACTAAAAACATGTTTTGGGCGTTGATACACTGGAAAGTGGGTACTCTTTGGGTTTCAGCTTTACAATTTTTCTGTGAATGAATCCGTGTGGGATTTCAGAGGTTCCGGCTTCACAGAGTGCCTGAGATCTGTACGAACCTCAGGATACGATGGGGAGGAAATGAGCTTCCACTTGTAAAATGAATTGGCCTTTGTCCCCAACAAGAGGATTTTCAGCTTTCCTTTCTAAAAACCTCAGAAATCATTAGCCTCATCCTTGGGAATGTGATCTAATATGGTGACCTAGATGCAAATGATTGCTAGAGCTCAGGGGGGAGGCAGCTCAGCTCCAGTTCTGCGGCAAAAAGGCTGCGGGGAGGAACACGACGCTTCCTTGCATCCCATTCACACAGACATACACAGTTTATGCAAACCGTGCCACTAAAGTCACCATTGCGCGTTCTGCAAATGCACCTCAGGAACCTCAAGACAGTGGCACAGGGCGGGTAGGAATCACACGCATTTTGTGGAGAACAGAAAGCAGCTCTGCTCTCTGCCCCCCGCTTGTTCACGCACACGCCTTTCTGCATCTGCAGCCCCCATCAAACGCTTCAGGGGCGGCAAGGACGCGACCCGTGCCATACCCACGGGGGCCCGGGAGGTGCGAAGCCTCCCTGTGCTTTGCAGACCGGCCCGTCCCCGCTTCCCGCGGCTGTTCCCTGCCCGGGATCCCGCTCCCGGCCGCCCAGCGAGTGTCACTGTCGAGCAGCGCAGAGCTCCGCTCCCTCCCCTGCCCTGCCCGGCAGCCGCTCTCACAACCTGGGCACTAGCACGTTTCTGGCCCTGATTTGAAAATGTGACTCGCTACTGAAAGCCGACCCCTAACCGAGGCTTTAAATTAAAAAGAAAAATCTTCTTACTGTTGCATGCGTCGTTGAGCAATCTCATTTCTCCGAACGTGCATGCCACAAAGTGCAAGAGAACACCCTGGCAAGACCTGCTCTTTGTATATTCCCCACATCTTTCTTTAACAGCGTCAAGGGAAGATAGACAGATGTTCCCCTGGTAAATAAGATGCCAGGATTAAATTATTTGCAGTGGGTCTATGTGCACAGAAAACAGGCTGCCAGTGGATGGGCATTTCTTACTGGGAAATCACTCGTTCGTCATCCAGACGTTCCTTATTTTTCGAAGTCCACTTGAGAACCATGGAAATTTAGGATTGAAATCATCCACATCTTCTTCCCGAGTTTGTGCAGGACCAAGCCAATTCCCTGTCGAAGGAGAATGGATCTGGGACCTGTCATCCCAGAGCTCCGTCACCTTGGCAGTGTGTGCATTCCTCCCTTCAGCCGCGAGGCTGGTGCAGAATAAACCTCTCTGGCCTCTCCCACAGCCACCAGGCTTGTCAGCAACAGGACACAAAAGAGATAATCAGTGACTTGATTTGCTGTAGCTCCTATTTTAGAGCCTTCCAAAACGCAGACCACCTGGTGGCTTTTATATAATAGATGATAAGTAATAACTTCATAAAGATGAAACAACATAAGGAGGGTTTATGACAGATAATAAAGGATGCTTCCCTTTTCTATTTGTCATTGATGTGTTATTTGTATGTGTCCAGAGATTAAAAGACTGATGTTAGCAACAACAGCACTATATTAAGACAACTGTCCTTCAGAAATGTGTTAAGTTCTGTCCATGAACTGTGAGTAACAGGATTTGTAAAATGTACCACCATGAGAACCACCATAAAAATAAATACTAATCATAGTACAGTATTGGAATGGGACTGGAGAGAGATTGTTTTGTTTAGAGCCAAGTTTTTAGGCCAGGATTCAGGTTCAGATGTGACAGTCCAAAATCTTGGGAGTCTAGTTCCACTCACAGTAGAAAATGTGCAATGCGTTTGACTTGGAAGAGACACCATATGGATATATTAGTGACTTGAATTTGTTTTCTTACCTTCCTCTGAGAAATTTGCAGATTCTCTTTTTTTCTGCTTGTTTAGTAGATTTTTTTTTTTTTTGGACATATTTTCAGGCAAATGTATTAATTATCAGGTGACTTCCCTAACAGTACTTGTCTGTTTGGTTTTTAGTGACTGTATTTGAATAATTGGGTTGACTTTGTGTTGCTCCCAGTACATAGCCTCAAGTCTATTGTTGTGCCTACACCTTTCTTTTTCATTTAAAATCAAGTACAGACACGACCTGAAGATCCAGTTTTGTAAGATGCTCGGAACCATGTCGGCGTGATCACTCTCATGCAGACCACACAAGAGAAAACCAGATGGTGGCCTGCAAGACAAAAACATCTTGTTTCTTTTTCTTGTCAAAGGCTGAAGAATGAGATGGAGGTTTGCTAGCCGCTTCATTTTCCTCGGGGTTCAGGAATATATGCACTCCCCTATGGCATTTTATGTGACAGTGGATTGTCTTACAGGATATGCTATAATGAAAGAGTCTGTGGCCAAGCCTGTGATGTGTATATTAGCTGGGATTGATTTAGGCACAGTGACAGGATTTTCTCTCTGTATTCTGCTGCGTTGATTAGCTCCATCGAGTCTGTAGGGCCCCAGCTGTAACAGCAGCTTAGTCAATGGATTGGGGAGAAGAGGAATGGTAAAATCTATAAGCATATTTTCACATCTCCCTGCTAAGGTAGTTTTCTGACAGCGTATTCATGGGTGTTTGATCCAGTCTGACTTCCAGTGGTTCCAGCAGTGGGGAATCCGCAGCTCAGGTTCCCTCGACCAACTCTGAAGCTTTCTAAAAAGCGAATTCTCTTAAATTCCAAAACACCAGAAACAATTTTAAAACCAGCTGCTATTTCAGTGTAGACAAGACCCTGGGGAGCAAGACTTTTGTTACTGCTCTGCTCTGAGGAGGTCTCTCTGCTTTCGTGGTTAAAAGAGAGACTGCAGATCCTGAAGCACCATGTAGTAACTCCCTTTTTCTTTCAGACAGGTTAGATGCAGACTGAAATATTTCAGTTAACTTTCCCAGTAAAAATACTTCTAAGCACAATGTTCCCCGAAAGGGGCAGTAAATATTGATACAGTTGAAGCATGTTGAGTTGTAAACATTAGGAAGAAAATGGAATAAGAATTTGGATGTTAACTTACACACACAATGTGTCTAATTTGTTTCTAATCAAAACAAAACTCCTTCTCTGACAGAAAATGGATTGTGAAATAAAGCTTATTTTCCCTACAAGTGACTAAGTCATGCAGCCAGCTTGCGGGGGCATTCAGAGACAGTTGGCAAGATAAGATGCTTCAGGAGAGATACAGAATTCGGTGTGCAGTTTCCATGAGGGAATGCAGAATGGCAGCAGCTCAGGGAGAGAACATAAAGGCCATATAAGGGAAGTAAATGAACTGCTGTAGAGATGCCATTAGCAAAGCAAACACTGACTTGGGGACCTTGGCATATACCATGGAAGAGATAAATTGCATGAATAAATGCATACTTGTTTGCTTCTCCCTAGCTTTACAAAGCCAGTTTTAACTGAGAAACTGTTTACATGTGTGAAACATAAGTTTTTCCACAGTCATTTTAATGCCAAGCAATTTCTACCCCTGTCTAATCCCAACGCATGCCTAATTTAGACACATTTATCACAGTTTCATCATAACGGAGACCCTTGGCTAAGGAAAGAATGCCAGACCAGGTCTTTAGACAATTGTGGATTTAATAACAGCACTTGATTCTTCTTTCTTTACACCAAGAGCGCAGTTCAAATGTCACAATGTTAGCTTAGTGTCCCTGTCACTTCAGGTGTTGGTAAAATGAACAGCAGGAGGTAAAACACCAGACTGAGCCAAGAGAGCGGTAAATGAAGAGTGTCTGCACTCATCAAGAAGTGCATAGCTCCTTGCAGAAGTGGAGACGGGAGAGCTGGTGCACTCCCTGGGAGGAGGCTTGGCACCAGGCAGAAAACTGATTTGAGGGGAGGGTGCTAGAACGGCATGCTGCGGAGCAGGCTCCAGCTCTCAGTCTTGGGAAAGTTGCACCAGCTCCCTGTTGGTCAGCCACCCCGTGGGCACATCATCCACATTCATGTTGTGGTGTGGATCAAGGGCATGCTTTTGGAGTGAATCTCCAGATCATCCTCACTTATCACGTTTTGTTTTACCCAGCAGTGGTAAGTACACAAAGCGGTTGCAGATGGCACTAAAGCAGAAGACAGGTGCCATGAGGTGCTCATGAAGCCCTCGGTCCATAGACCCAGGCTGGAGTGAATCTGAAGATAAACCTATGGAAATGTTTGAACATTGTTCAGGTCCTCAGCACCAACTGATCAGATCAGGTTGATCCACGGTACTTGCTAATATAGATGTGCACTAGGTAGATGTAGCCTAGAAGTAGTCAGGGGGCCATGGCTGTTTTGGGGGTATGTCTTCATTGTTTTCCTTGTGAAGCACATTATTGCATACGTTCTAGCACTCAGCCTATATTTAACCTTCTTCTTTGACTTGAAGCACTTTTCCTTAAAGAATACGCTTGAAATGTTAGGATGGAAAACTCAGTCTTGCTAGATACTTTCCATTCCATTTTTTATCCCTTGAGAAAATACACATTTTCAGTAGTGTTCTGATTCTAAGACTGCATTATGGGGAAAAAACAGAAAGTCTTATTTAAAAAAATCCAATAAAGTGGCTTTGTAATTTAATTCTGAACATGACTGTTGTTACTATTAAATGGTGTAAACACAGACTGAGTGCAATAAACTTCACTTCCATTTAGCATTAATAATATTAATGATCAGTACTTAAATCGCATGCCGTGTTCCAGGACTGTAAAAGAAACATTACCAAAGAGATTTTGCATGTCTGGTGCTGACATAATTTAAACCTGGCATAAAATTGTCTTCTGTCTGAAGGAATTTATTCAAGCTGCAAGGCGGAGAGGAAAAAGCAGAATAGGAAATCTCTCTTTCTCCCAGAGGCTCTGTGTGCACCATCGCTCCTCGCTCCCAGAAGGCAACCCCTCCCCAAAACTTTCCCACTTAACACACTCTGCGAAAGGACTGGAGCTCCTGTCTCTCCGCTTGACCTAACCCAGCCGGGATGAGCTGCTTGGTACTCTGGTCACATTTACTCTCGCTGTAGACCAGCTCCCGAACTGTTGCAGTCAAAATGCTGGATCAGCAGTCGCATGCAGACACGCACACACACACACACTTCTTATCACACGCACACCATCAGGAGATTAGCCCATATTTTCCCATGTAAGGGCTGCAGCCTTCCCCCTTTCCCTCTAACATTCCTTCCCCGCCGGCTTTTCCCTCTTCTCCACTCCTGCCCTTTCCTCCCCTCCGTCCCCGGCTCCACCGCCCCACGCACCCCACAAGCAGCCGCGGCGGGCGGAGCGGAGCCCGGCGGCGCCGCTGCAGCGCTCCCCGCCACCCCCGGACCGACCCGGCCCCGAGCAGACTCAGGGAGCCGGGACCCACCGCTCCGGCCGCCGGGACCCGGGACCCACCGGCTCAGCCCCGGGTGGGCTCGAGGAGCCGGGACCCACCCCCGCTCCGAGCCCTCGGAGCAGAGACCCCCCGGGAG
>VYXH01003519.1:79705-121161 GCA_013397275.1 Burhinus bistriatus | reverse complement strand
AAAAAAAAAAAAAAAAAAGCCCTGTAAATAGCTATCAGAATTAATTTGTCAGCAAGTGTAAGAAATGACCATAAATTTACAAATGCAGTTAGAGTAATGATCCAGAGTGGATTTAACAAGAAATGCACCCCCAACCTCTGGTGTAGGTTTCTACGGCAGTCAAAAGCGCTTCATCGTGCTGGTACTGAGCTTAGAGGCTGGGAGTTGTCCGAGAAGGATGCAGAGGGGTTAAGGCTCCTGGGTTTGAGTTGAGAAGAGGCAAAGAAGAGAAGGAGCTGGACTGAGCGCAAGCAGGAATATTAAGAGAGACTCCTGTGTTTTATTCATGTGCTGCTTGAGGTTGCGTGGGAGTGAATCCAAAAGATGTGGCAACGGCTTCACCTACCAGGAGCTGGCCTGGACTTGGGGTTCCTGGCACTTGTGGACATCAAGTGATGAAGGGCTCCTTTTGCACAGGGATGCGAACAACTTAAAGAAGTGCTGAAAATGGTGACACCTTGTAACACTTCTCTTGGGGGTGTGTTAATGAGGTTTTCCTCTGCCACAGGGGTCTGATCTTGAAACGCCTTAGGCACTGGGAACGGTTTTCACTGAAGCTGCGGGGCCATGTATAATGTGCATTCCCCAGGTGTCACAGGAGGAAGGCCTGACTAGCTAAGGATAAACGAGACCTCACCTTTTTTTCTCTATCGGTACGGGAAAGATCAGGTCGTGCAGTGGAGAAAAGTGAGTAAGCAAGTACACGGGGAACCCCTGAAGGTGGCTGCAGAGCATTCCTGGATGCGCACAGCAGCCTGGGCTGACTGGGCTGCTTCCCACCACCATCCCTCCATCCCTAGCAGCCAATATTGCTGACAGCGATTCTAGCAGCTGCCTGCAAGGATGGGACAGAAAAGTGAGATGTGTTAATTAAAAGTCCTGTAGGAAGGAAAAACACTCTGGCAGATAAATATTTTTTTCTAACATCAGTATTACTGAACTTGTCTTTTTCTCCTTTTTTGTGTGTGTTGTTATTTAATTAGGGACCTTTGTCTTCATGATGGGACGAAACATCCCCCTGGCTCTTAGGATCCGAGCTTCTCCCAGCGTGAGGATTTGTCAAGGCTGAACGACTCCGGATTATCCGTAAACCTTCTCTAAAACACACAGCTGCTTTTCTGTCTCCCCGTCGTGAGGGGTCTTGGAGCAGATACAAAGATGGCCTCCAGCCTCACCTGCACCGGCATCATCTGGGCCTTCCTCTCCTTCCTCTGCGCCGCTGCCTCCTGTGTGGGCTTCTTCATGCCCTATTGGCTCTTGGGGTCTCAGTTGGAGAAGTCGGTTTCCTTTGGCACTTTCCGGAGGTGTTCCTACCCAGTGCGGGATGAGACCCGCCAGACGACCGTGATGGTGGAGCAGTGTGGCCGCTATGCCTCCTTCCAGGCCATCCCAAGTGCCGAGTGGAGGATCTGCACAGTGGTGACGGGCCTGGGCTGCGGGCTACTCCTCTTGGTGGCCCTGACGGCGCTCATGGGCTGCTGCGTGTCCGAGCTCATCTCCAGGACTGTGGGCAGGGTGGCAGGAGGCATCCAGTTCCTGGGGGGTAAGTGCTCATGTGGGGAGGGGTTGGCACACATGTGGAGACTTCCCTGGGGCTTTGGGGTGAGGAGGGGGTGAGTCAAACTTTCTGCTAGCGAGGGAGACCTCTAGGCTTCCTTGATGGTTGAGCTGGTTGTCTGAACACCTGAACGTGGCCCAAAGATGCAGCCTCCTGTAGTCACTCTCTTGTGCTTAAGTCCTTGCCCGGTCATTGTGTAACCTTTGAGAGTTGCATGGCAGGTCGACTTCTGTGGGCCAGCATCTTCACAGCGCTTGTGTGGGCTGTAGTTTCCAGCAGAGCTCAGCTGGGCTGGAGGTGCCTGGAGAAGCATGGGGGCTACAGAGCCCCATGGAGCATTGCGGTTTTGCAGAGGAGAGGCTGTGTTATGTGGGAGCAACCTCTCTTCTTTCTCCTTCCCAGCCCCATCACTGGCACAGCTCCCTCCACCTCTGCTCTCTGCAGCTGCGTGGATCTGGCAACAAGTCTGTGGCCCAGGTTTGAAGTGGAGATTGTTTATCCCTGGTGGAGGTGGACCACCATCTCCCAGGAGGAGCTGTCTGACCCACGCTGCCCGCTGATGGTGCCGCAGGCTTGTTGAGTCCATGGGCTAGACAGCGTGTGGGAGAATTACCTCCCTTCCTTTTTTTAGCTTGTAATTGTATGGAGTATTTGTAACTGTGGAGTATTTGAAGGGCATGAGACAATAAACAGGATCCTCAAGCATGTTTTTTATAGGGCAGTTTTCCCAGTAAATCATCACTCTCTTGTCATCGGTGACATGCGGCTCAGTGGCACTCACTTTCGCCTGGTGCAAGTGCTCCACCACCTGTGAGCGCTCGCCCCCATAAGGGGGACGTGTTTCCCCGAGCTTTCGGCACCAGAGCGGCACAGGCACCAGCGTTTCAGGTGCTCTGCAGTGTCCGGTCCCAGCGAGGCACCCCAACTCGTGCCCCAGAGGAGCAGGCTGCAGCGGGACCCCCACCTCTGTCCCCTCCAAACAGAAACTTTCCCTACAAGGGCTGTCTGGATACATCCTGAGTCTGCAGCCCCGAGGAAGCACAAGACAAAAACACTGCTACTGTCCAGCTTGGGGCGGACAACTAAGGCAAGGAAAGGGCCCTGTGCCAAGCCTCCAGCCAGCGGAGCTCTCTCCTGGCCGTGGGGAGCCCTGCCTCCAACTTTTTGAGTCGTTTCTGCACTTTAGGGCAAGCTGACCCCTGTCACTTCACCCTTCCCTCAGCTTTGCGACCCGCAGGCATTCCTGTGTTTAATCTGGCTGACAATTAGAAAGTGCAGCAGCTGCTGGAGAGTTAACTCTGCTGGGAGCTGCGGCTTCTTGAAGCCTGCTCCATTCTACAATTCCAGCTAGGCAGCCAGGGGGTGGAGGGGGTTTTCGGTTCGGTAACACTCTGCAAGCCCGCTTGGTCTGGCTATTTTCACTTAGAGCCATCAAGGGCTTGCGCTTTAACCACCCCCCTCTTTCCAACGGCTGGCTCGGCTCCTCTGGTTTTAATTTGCGTTTGGCCCCGTTCTTGCGTCCGTGCTCCCCTGCCTGCCCACGGAGCGGGGCCGCCCGTGCCTGTGTCTGCTTACGGCCACCCCAGCAAACGCGGCAGCCCCAGAGGTGGGCGGCTGTCTGAGGGACGTGGGAGGAACCCCACTCCCCCATGACCCTGGTGTGGGCTGAAGGTGCGCGCCCTTCTCTGAGGCGCGGACGGTGACTCCTGCGCAAGGAGCTGAGAGGTCCCTTCAGACCACACCGTGACCACCCCTGGAGCTTGTCCCAGCTGACCAGGCAGCATCCCATCCTGTCTGGAAGGGCGTGAGCAGGGAGTGCTTGTCCTAGGTAGGTGACAATTCAAAGAAATGTGAACTTGTGATATGAAATGAAAATGGCCAACAACTTTGCTTACAGTTCAGAAATTAGTTACACAGCATGTCTAATTTTCGCCTCTGCTGGCTTTTATGGTTGTGTCTCGTTTCACTCAGCACTGCTGGAAGTGTGTAAGAAATGAACAAAGTGAGAAGCCGTCGTTTCTTAACCTGCTTAAAACCCAACTGTGGGGGCACGAGGGAGAGGCCACGTGGGGAAAGCCAATAATTTGGATGAACTGAAGGGACATATTAGGGTAAAGATCAGATCCTTACATCCTTAATCAGATCCTTAGCTGCTCTAAATCAGTATAGCTTCATTGTTTAAATGACATGACTACATTTATTCAGATGTCTAACAGGCACTGTAATTATTAGGTTGTTTTATGTCAAGATAGCCACGAGCTGTTCACTTTCTTTACTAATTGGGAATGCCAGCTCTTTGTTCCCTGTACTACGGTTGTAGGTTTAGTTATATACCACAATGTGTGCTTTGAATATGGCTCAGTGGCAGTACAGTGATTGTCCTTTGAATTGGCCTCCACTTGGAGATCTAACCAAATAAAACCCTCACAAGTGGGTTTTGTTGGTTTTTTTTTTGATGGGGGAAAAGAACCCCTTCTTATCGTTATATGAAGAAAAAGCCTGGGGAAATAAGCATCCCACTGAGTGATGCTATTAATTCATGCTCTGTGTTAGGGCTAGGAGATGGTTAGGTGGTTTCACTTTTTCTTTTGGTGAGTCACCTGTACCAACACCAACACCCCGCTGTGGCTCCTGCTCCCGTGGCAGAGGATGAGTGTTGGAATAAACCATATTTCTCTTGAAGTTAGAAACCAGCATAAAGACATGCACAGTGTAGCTAGTTTACAGCTTTTGTGGTGTTCCGTTAGTCTAGGATCCAAGTAATTTTCTCAAAATGATTTAAAAACATGGACTTGATGAGGAACTAAGCCAATTGACAATGGAGTATTATGGGAGGCCCAAGAGTGGGTGAGATGTACAAGCCCCTGAAGCTGTGGTGAGCCAAAGCACTAAGGTTGCTAAAACTGACTTACGCCAACACTGGAAGCATTTTTCCTGCTATGAAAAGGTGGCAGAGAGGTTTGCTTACCAGAGGTGGTAAGCAAACAGCCTGATCCTCTTCTAGCAGTGCGAAGGAGGAGTAACTCCAAGTAGGTCAGTGAAATAACACCTGTACAAAAGTAGTGCAGCTTGCACTAGCTAAATGGTGCCAAGGTTTTACAGCTGGGATTTCCCCAAGTTGTATGTGGCAGCTCATGGGAGTGAATTATTCATGAGTGCTTATACCATAAATCTGCTCTTCTCATAAAAATTGAATGGCAGAACCTGCAAGAAACTGCAGATCCACACAGAGTCAGAAGGGCTCCTTAGATATTGACTGATCTTATGTACTTAGTCTATATTTGCTGTTTCAGATGATCCTGGCTACAGAGCATACGTGTATTTTAAGATGAAGCTGGGATGATACACTCCAAGTTTCTGTTCCTAGTAGGAAGATTGTGTTGTAGACTTTTCCTCCCATTTGCAATTATGGGAACGACTTCCTTTCCCATGCATGGCAGCTCTGTAGCCATTACAGCAATTGCTTACATGAAAAACAATGCTATTTTTGGCTTTTTCTAAGGCAATTTGGTGGTGGGTGACAAGAAGTAGCCAACACCCTAAGGCTAGCCATTTCCGCCTGCGGTGGCTGTCAGTGGTCTGCAGTCCATGGAGGGCAAACTGCTGCTGCGGTGTCTCGGAACATGCTTCATGGACATTTCTGTTGGATTGCTTTGAAGAGCTGACAACCGAGGTGAAAGTTATGCTGTCTGTAACCTCTTGAGGGCACAGTTATGTAGATAGATACAGTCTTCACTGATAACAGTAAGTGCAGCGTTTCCAGCTGGTTTCCTTTGAATGTTTGGAAGGTGGAGGCATATATAATGTAGCTAGAACAGATTGCAAGGATGTATCTTTGACCATAACTATTGAGGGCATGACAGCAGGAAGTGAAGTTTAACAAATCTATGGCAAATTGGAGTCTGTAATTATTGATCTTCTTTTCATTGTGCCGTGGCAAGTCAATTCCACTTAAATGAGGAGACTAGAAATTTCAGGTAGGTAGCTCAGATATGACATACTAATTTGGTGAATAGTTTCACTGTCTGAATGCAGAGCAATGATTTTAAGAACATAGCAGTAATTTTAAGAACATAATGAACTTAAAGGTTAGCCAGTTTTATGAGAGGCAGTGGATCAAAAGACACAAGTATTGCAAGGATGGTCAATTTAAAGAGCGTTACGCTGGCAAGGTGAAGCTTTTCATTAAAATGGTCAGCGTGCAGCAATTGGAGATGAAATCTGCACTAACTCAGAACTCCCTTTGGCTGCATAGGACAGCTAAGCCAGGATCAGAGGAGTATGAATCCAAAGAAACAGAGCATGAAACAACTTGCTGACTTAGACACCTCTCTGAACCTGGCACTTTGGCCCTGATTCAGAGTGGCATGTGAGAAGTCAGCCTTCTCCATGATTACAGGATAGCCATGTGGTTTGTACTGTCATCTAGTCCTGATTGCTCATTGATTGTACTCAATAAATGCACAAGTTTTGCTGCTTCCTTCAGTAAAGGAGCAAAATTTTTAGCAGCACCTTCTCGCTCTCTCCTTATTTCTCTATCTTGTTTTCCTTGTGTCTCATGGGAGTTCTAAAACTCCTGAAACTATGGCCCTTGAATTGCCAGTTAGAAAATCTGGAGAACTCTTGAACTAGGGAGGAGTGATGAAAGGAGCATTTGATTGAGAAAAAGAGGACACAGATCCTAACAACTTCTGATTTTGTCTCAGAAAAAAAAAATAAAAATTGGTCTTCTGGAAAAACCTCTCAGCACCACACAAAATTGCTGCAAAATCCTTTGCTACATGTTCCATGCCAATGGTGGCCATAATAGTTTCCGTCACCCGTAGGCTGCTCATGACAAGTGTTTGCTGTGTGCAGAGGGCAGAAGAATGAGGAGTGCTCCATCAACATGAGAAGAACATTGAGTGTGGGGTGATGGCTCTGTGTTGTCTGTGAGGAAATCTTAGAGAAAGCCTCTGAGATTTTGGGTTGGAGATCCAAAGGAGATCTGTAAGGTGTTAGCATATTAATGGCTGAATCAGACTTCTGCAGGTGAGACAATCAAGGTCTAAAGTGTAGGTGGCAGAGAAGGGAAGAGGTCTAAAGTCATAGCACTGTGGGATCATGTAAAGAAGCTGTCCTTCAAAGAAAATGCTTGGGGAAACAGTTAAAGAAGTAAGAGGAGCTCTTGGAAGAGATGTAGTCACTGAACCAAGAAACATGGCTGGCAGTCAAAAACAACACATAGGTCGAGGAGAATGAAGGCAGTCTCTGTTCTGAGACTGGCTAAGAAACCATTAGGGGCTTTGGTGAGGGTAGTTCCAGTTGACTATAAGGACTCCCGGGAAAGGTTTGTGTGGAGCTGGAGGAAAAGAACTGCAGGCAGTGACCAGTAACTGTTATTTTGTCTGTCAGCTGAAGTGAGACTCTTTGCTTTCTGCCTGGAAGACTAAGGTCAGGATCATTTTCTGCCTGTAGGGAGAAAATGCAGCTGAGCAGAGCCTTGCTGGGAACAGGGAAGATCTGAGATGGTCAAGAGACTTCCAGGAAGGAAACAGTTACCCCAGACTCTTTTGCAGTTCTCCCAAGCCTATCTCATCCATTTTCCTCCGTCTATACATATTCTTCCCAACTCCTCCAGAAATTTGTACCTGAAAAAATCCCAGGCATGAAAATATGCAAAAATGGCCTTTTAGTTCTTTCATCCTCTTTAGCCTAGAAACATTTTCCAAAAGCCTAACTTTTGGGGAGAGGCTAGGGAGGGACATCTGCTTCTGTCCAACACCAAGCCCTCTATTTCACCTGCAAGTTAGCTGCTCAGGGCTGTTTTGCCTCTCTCTGTCCTCTTGTCAGATGGAAAGCTTCAGTGACTTTGCTGTGCGCATGTAGACATGTGACAGGGCAATCCTCATCGTGGACAAAGACGAGCTGCAGGCTAGGTAGTAATCCAGTGTATACATGAACGTACATACACTGCGAGAGGGGCATATGAAAGGAACAGATGTCTCACCAGGAGGTAACAGAGGAAGAGCAAACAAGGAACACGGCACAGTTAAATGTTGCTAGTGAGGGATTGCATGTCATGTCATAGGCTCATAGATTCAGCAGTAATAAGGTCAGCAGAGAACACTGTGACTATTTAGTCGGAGGTCTGCTGTAGTGCGGGTCATAGGGACAGCCTTCATCTAATTTTGGTTTGAACAAGAGTATATCTCTGAGAAAAAAACTTCTAGTCTGAATTTAATTAACTTAGAGTAAAGCAGGGTCTTAATAAGTTGTTCCAGTGGTGAATTACCCTGACTGCTTTTCTTCCAGGTCATTAATGCAAATATTAAAATGTAGCACCAAGAATATATCATTGCAAAATTACATTTTCTTGGGGATCATTATTATTATTTTTTTTTAAGATTCAACAGTTAAGTTGCTTTTAATCCATTTAAGCTGTACTATGTTGTGGTTTCTTTGCCGGAACAACCTGTATAGAAGCTGCTTCATAGCTTCTATGTTTCACACTGGTTATCTCTCAAGTTTTCTATAGGCATCCACCAAAAGATTAAGTGCAGTATATAGTTTTGCAGCTTCGTCCCTTTTTGGCTTGACTTTGACTTGCTGAACTGCATCCTGTGACTGCTACTGCCTATGTTCATTATCTGCGTCCCAGCACTAACAGGTACCTTCACATACTTTGGTGCAGCACAGAATCAAATTCTTGGATTTAGGTTTGGAGTCCAGATGAGTAAGGCAGGGAGGTGTTATTGTTTGGGAAGATGTTCAGAACAAGGGAATTTAGACAGTGATGTTATCTTAACAGATTTTGTAGCATATGTTTTATTGAAGATTAGCCAGCTCTCTCTCTGCTGTGTTCAGACAGCAGTTAAAATATAAAACAAATTCTGGACTGAAGCCGAGCCGGTGCAATATATGTCCTCTGTCGCTCTCAGTTTACAAACGACATTACTTAGATTCCTACTCTCTTAAACAGATGTAGCCTGTATTGCTCGAATCTTTCCTCTGTGTATGGGCCACCAAGTCTGACTGGGGGGGAATCAAAGATAGCAGGTATGTATCTGAAATATGTAAAAAAAGAAAGTGCAGACTTAGATTCTGTATATTCTTAAGAGAGGATCCTGTTTCCCATGGTTGCCTTCACCTTGCTCTCAGAAGTTCCCGCTGCAGCCCTGCTAAAGGCATCTGCCCTGGCAGATGGAACAGCACATCTTTTTGTGCGATTGTTCCCTAAGGAGTCCCTCTGAAGGAGACCTGAGTTAGCAAAGATTTGGCATTTAAACTAATGCCAACCATTTTAACGAAGCAGGTTAGCGAGGAAGAATCAGTAAGAAGTGTTACTGGCCATAAAGTGCAGAATCGGTAGCTCTGAGGAAGCCATCCCTGCCAGCAAGGTCACGCAGTGCAAGCAGGGAGTTGTGGTGCTGTTGGAATGGTGGAGATGCAACTTGAAGAAGACAAATGGTGAGGAGAGTAGCCGTCATACTTAGTTGTCTTTGGGTTTTTTCTTTCTGTCCCCAACCACTTCAGATATCTCAACTCTTTTGGTGTTTCAAAATCTTACTAAAAAAGCAGCAGGACCCTTACGGGCTGCAAATTTTTGTGTGTCCTTTGAAGTCAGTGACATGTAGTACAAATGACATCAATGTTTCTATCCTAGAGGTAAGATTATTTGATTGTGACATTAGCCTAAAATGGGTGTGATTCCGAGGCTGAGTTTCTTGTTGAAGAGCTACCCCAGTGAGTTAGCTTGTTTATACTGAATTGTGCTTCGAAACACATATTCGGGGTTTGGGTTTTTTTTTTTTTTTTTTCCCAATTATATTTACTCCTAATATAAATTTTGGCTAAATACAGGGGGAAGAAAACCATGCTGAGTTTCAGCCTGGAGCAAATTCTGCAAGTTAGATTTTAGGTGCTTTGGAAGCACATTTAAAATGGAAATGCTAATGTACTAGAAAAAAATAAAAGAGGCTGCTAAAATATTGGGAAGAATCTTTTTACTTCTCTTTGTTTTCCTATTGATGTTGAATATAAAAGTGATGTTTTGAATATTGCTGCAGCTGTGTTGGGTTTAAGCAGAATTTTGCATTAAGAACAGAATTTTTGATCTAAAGGAGTCCCAGAGTGCTGTTTTATTTATCTGTAGAACGAAGTTCAGACTTCTTGCTTTTTTCCCCCCTCTTTTATTAGAAAGGAACAATGATGCTCAGCACTTCTGTGAGGCTTTTCATTTCAAAAGGCTTTGCTTGCATAACCTAATGAAACTTGAGAAAATGTAGGGCAGGGGAGCAAATAATCTATTTTGCTGGTGTAGAGTCAAAGTAAATTCAGAGTTAGTTCACTTCAGATCCTCTGCATTTGTGTTGATTAGAGCAGAGTGTGGGTTGGAGTTAGCAATTTTGTTTCTGCATTGAAAGATCTGACTTGGTCTCCTTCCTGAGCTCCATGAGATATTTGAATACCGCTGGCAACTTCATTTAGGCATCAAAATGTTTCAATATTTTCCAGTGTGGATGAGGTCATATGCCTTACAGACAGGGCAGGATTGTTCCCAAAGGTGTATTTTCCAGGATTTTGTCCAGTCTGGTGTTAAATGTCTATGTAATGTGTTGGCTTTTTTTTTTTTTTTTTTTCTCATTTCTTTCGGGAAACTCAGCTTACTAGGCATTCCACTTTGGATTTTTTCACAATATTCAATCTGCATTTTCCTTTCCTTACTCACGTCCTTTTACTTCTCCAATACACATTTTTATCTTCTAAGGTCACTTTGGCTTTATAAAGTACAGTAAGACAGTTTCCAGTCTCCTTCATCATTTCAGTGAAGCCAGGTATAGAACTTGAGGGCAACCAACGTACTGTTTCCAGGCAGTGAGCAGTTAGGAAGGAGCATGGTGTAATTAATAAACACGGAATGCATTGTACAACCAAAACTCCACTCACAGCTGTATGCCTTGCAGTGGCCATCATGTTGGCTGGCTCCCTGCTCAAGGATTTCCTTTGGCTCTGTGGAATACCTTCATTGATTTCAGCGATGTTAAGGTTTTTGTGTTGCCCAAGTCCAAGGTCTTACATGACATTCAGACCACGTGGAGATGGCCTTAAGTTACAGAGGACCAGGAAGGACATCTTCGCCTTCATCTTAGGATGACTCTGCCACACAAGACATCACAGGTCAGAGGGGCAATATTGCATTTGGCAGATCCCTTCTAGTAGCTGTCCTGTATCTTCTCAGGCATGAAAAATTGGGCACGGTCAATACACCCTGACAATGCTGGTGATAAGGCTGATTCACTGGACTTGATTAGATCTCATTTACATTGTTTGTTCCACTGGCAGTCCCCTGATGTGACAGGTACATCTGAGAACAGAGGCAGATTTTCTTTCCCTCTGGACTGGCTTTTCCTTAGAGCCTGACCTGCTGAAATCAACAGCAATATTCCTCCATGGGACCCAGGGGAGGGCAGGATCTGGAGCTCAGTCCTGTTGCTACTCATTAAGGCTAGCGGGATTTGGAGGGGGTTGCTGCCATGTTGCACTGCAGAGACCTTCGTGGGATGCCAGATCCTACCTAATTCCCCAGGTATGGAATATTAATTGCAGCAGGACTAATGCCTTAGAACAAAACTCTTTCTTGAGAGGGTTGCTGTACCTTAAGCTGAGTCCACCTCTTCTGGCATAAGCCTGATAAACCTCAGTCTTTCATGAGCACTGACTATTTTTAATTGTTTTGCAGGTAAAATTCTTTACTGGGCTAACAGACTTTTGAGTAAGCTTGGCAGTATTTTGTGGGAATATAAAGAAAAAGTTAATGAAAGAAAGCCTAAACAATTACCTATTACAAATCATTGCCATTTTTATCTTGTAACACGATCCAAAAGGCTCCAGAGAGAATGAAGCAAAAAATTCAGAGTTCTGATAAACACTGTATCATTTCTGTAGTAATGTAAAGATTTGACCCTTTCCTTTGCAATCTGACAGTTCAGTTGTCTTGCATTGTCTCCCAATAAAGATGTCTTTGTAATATAAAGTGGTATTGTTGATTTGAGAAGAATGGTTTTCTAATAAATGTGAAGGGATATGGAGTTTGTCCCTTGCATTGAGGAGAAAGGATATGAGATAAAGCCATGAATGATCAATCTGGAATAACAAAAGCTGCTTCTGAAATACAGTGCCCTGTGAAAGGATATGAAACCCGCTAACATAGGGGAGCCTCAGAAATAGCCTTACGGCTTCTGAGGAGTGTGCTGCCTGACTTCTTCACAAGTTCAGGCTTTTGTCTGAGCCTGCAGCTAACTGAAAGCCTATTTATGAATACATTTTATTATTTATTTTTTTAAAAATCAGAATGAACTTGATATTGAGAGCATCACAAGCGATTCAGGTCAGTCACAATACAGCTGAATGCCAGTTACTGGGAAGGGTTACCAGGACATACTAAAAAGTGCTTAGTTTCGGGAATCCATAGAAACTAGGGCAGCGTGATGTTGAGGGACTTTTGTGAGTGTATGTGTGACAGGAAATTTCATTGTACTTTGTTTCAAACTTTGTTCTGACTCAGCCCAGGTGCTGCTGTGTGACTACGGGCTTTAAATGTCATTTGGAGATTAGTAGATCTGCCTGACAAGTTTATACAAACATCCTCAGTTGTACAGTGTAGCTTATGTTACGGTGGTTGTTGTTATAGTGTAGGAAATTCTAGAAATCCATCCTGCAAATCGGTGGGGGGAGACAGAGATGGTTGCTTCTCCAAAGAAGTCATAACTGAAACAAAGTCAGGCTGGGAAATCGGCGGTGCTTTAAGTTTACTGCATTTTTAATATGATTAGTAGTAACCCTAACTAATTTCTCATGTGCTCTATAAAGGAGTAGGTAAAAGGAGACATCTAAATGTTGGCTTAGTAACAAATGACACACGTATTACTTTCATGGGTGGAGTTTCATCTTCAGATAAACTACATCCCTCTAAAAGCTCTTTTACTTCAACCGCATCCTTGGAAAGGTGTGAGCGGAGGTGGGAGCAGTCAGAGGCCAGGGTTACAGTAGGCGAAGCCGGCCAAGGAGAGCAGGGTGCTGCATGGGGACAGAAGCAGGTGGAGGGGGGACAGGAGGGGGGCTACGAGGGGAGAGGAGCTTCACCCCTTTGTAAAGCTCCACTTTTCATACCTGCAGACATATCTATCCTCTGCTGTTGCTGACTCACAGAGGGTCTTTCAGATATTGTATGGGTTACACATAGGAAAATACAAAACTTAGGACTTTTGTGCTGTAGCATATTTTAGCTTTCAAGGAATTCTGTTAGTTTTCAAGTCCTTTTTCTGCTACAGCAGTTAAAACATGACAAATGTCACTAAATAGTGGGATAAATCTCTTTACATCCATGACAAACCCCCAAAGCATTACAGGCGCATTCTGCAAAATCAAGAGGTTGTTATAAAAGTGAGGACATTTTTACAGGAAGTCCTTTTAAAGGAAACCCAATGGCTGGCTTTGGAAAGCTTTGTTCAGTACTGGAAATCTCTCTAACCAGGAAAGTATTCCAGGGCCACCAGCTGACCAGCGAGAGCAGAATCCGGCTGTTTGGGCCAGGCTGCAAATTCAAGCAGGTTGTGACGATGAAACCCATCAGCAAAGATGCAGACCCCGATCCTCTCTGTGTGGCCCGGAGCCAAGGCAAATACTGATGTGTCCTTCCCATCTGTCCCCCAAACTACTGATAACTCCCCAAACCACCGAAACAATGAACGAAGCCAAAGCTATTTACAGCAAAGAAGATGGGCTGCACAGCTTCATTGTCCCTTGTGTTACCAGAGCTTGAGGGACTACTCCCGTAAATGAATGTAAGCACAGTTCTGTCTGCGACATCAGGCTTTTCTTAACACTATTTCAAAATAACGCTATTATAATAATTAAGGAGTAAAATGATTTTTTAGCAGGCTACAGTGGAGTGATGCTTTGGAAACTGTTCTTGCAAGCACTGAGCTATCTGTTGAGCAGAGTCTGTTGCTTCCTTCTTCTCCTACGTTAGCATCATCTTCTATTTCTTATTCTCCTCTATTGACTTTATTTCATTCCCCAGGCTGTGGAAGGGGACACCATGGCTGAAGATAGTTTATGCTGAGCCATTCACAACTCTCTTTAGCTTGTTCCTCTTTTCCATAACAATTTGCAATAAAAACTGTGTCAGGAAAGAGCTCAGTGACCTGTGAGGGCTGGGACAGGCCTTACGCTGGAGATGGCAAATTCCATTTCAGGCCACTAAGCTGGAGATCCGACGCTAAGAACACAGGAAGCTGGGAGGATAAATACTGTAACTTTTCATCTCATGCATAAGAATTGCAGTCTGTTTTGATCTTGTGATAGAGAAAAGTCATTCTGCTTATCTCATCTAACATAGTGGCTAGTCTGATTACAAGCTTCCCTGCTTGGCACCTTTTTAAATTCAATTTGGCTGCCTGTGCCCTTGGCACACAGTGGGTTTCATTAAATTTCACAGCAGTTAGTTTTCATTCCCTCTGTGACACCTTTTTATCAACATTTGACTCTAGTGTAATTTCAAGCAATTGTGCTTTTTTTTGTGAAGCGCTTGTACCATAATAATTTGGCAGAGCAGGTGGAGGAACACGATTCAGATGCGGCTGCAAATCCGTGTAGAAAACTAATATATGGGAAGCCAGGTCAGCTTGCAAGTATTTTTCATGTGGGATGATAACAAAAAGGAGCTACTTCCCTTCCTTCTCTGGTGGTATCACTGAAGACTGTCAAAAGTACAGTTAAAGAGCTTGCTGTAAGAGGTAAATTTTATTTCCTTCAGGTTAATCACAGCTTTATTTTAAAAGCAGAGCTAGGGGACTGCTGCTGGACTCACAACCCAAGGCTCAGAGACAAGCCTTCTGCAACCCGGGCTGCTGAGCAAGTCTATGTGAGTTTTCTTTTCAAAAACAGATGAGGAAGCTGGTTTGTTAGGAAAGTGTGTGTGTGTATGAGTGCAGGAATGCAGAGAGCAAACGTGGTTGTTTTTCCTTTTAGTATCCGATACTCAGTCCCTGGTAGCTGGGGCGAGGAAATGTGAGTACCCCAGCATGGACCTGGCATCTCTTGTTCACATCACTGCTACCTCCTACCCAGTGCAGAGCAGCATTTTCTCAAGTCTGTGTCTAAGGCAGATGCTGGGAAGATTTGTGCAAGTGTAAGTGGTTTTGTGTACGTGTAAGTGGTTTTGAGGTGCACTCTAAAAGGCCTTTATTTGCAGAGTGCCAGCCATTCGGAAATGCCATCCCTTTTTCAGTCTGTCAAACTAAACATCCAAAAATAATGTGTTATGGTTTCTCGGTAAAATTTTTAAAAGTACCTAATTAAAAATTAATGCAAAGTGAAGCTTAAAAGTTCTTAAAAGTGAGCTCTGCATTCAGGGGTAAACTCAGAGACTGACAGACCTGTGCCTCACTGCAAGCCAAGGGCAGCCAAGCTTGGAAGATCATAAATCATTTTCAGAATGAGACTTCTGATTGATGGAACTTTTCCTTATGCCCTTTAGAAGGTATTAGTTCAAGTCCTTTCAGTTTAATTAATGGAGCATCTTGCTTTCCTCTACCCTAAGGTCTCCATAGTCCCTTTGTAGACAAAATATTTCCAAATGCACAGTCTTGAGCCTCCTTAAACACCTCAGGAAAGCTGGAGGTTATGGGCAGCTCCCCGCCTCCTTCGCAGGAGGGACCTTTTCACTCTGTAGCTCCTGGTGGGACAAGACCCACTGAGCATTTTCCTCAAGGAGCTCCTCTTTCTTGGAGGTTTCCCATGGGATGGGACTGGTCAGCCCCATGCATACACATATGTAACATGTTTTTGGTGGATAGGCCGACTGTAGTTTACATCTCAGGCAGTGGCTTGAGTTTACTGGGAAGGAGGAAGCTTGGTTGTGCCAAGACAGCAAGGATGTCTTGCTAGCAGTGTCTCCAAATGTCCCCTGTGTCTCCAGAGGGCACTGGCTGCTGGGATTGCTGTGTGCTCCAGGTGCCACTTCCGAATAGCAAATGGAGTATGCAGCCAGTGCAAATTGTCATGGTGCCGCTGAAATCAGCCCTGGCTCAGATCTGGCTGGAAAAGGTAGCCTCATCCTTTCTTCTGGGAATGGAAAACGTCTTTCCAGAGCACAATTTCAATGCATGGACCTCTGGCTACGGGCTGAAGCCTTGCCTGTTTTTTCCAGGTTGGCCAAGTACATTGGTTTATGGCTGAAGGCATAACTAATAGTTTGTGAGCTTTTTTTCCTATTAAGCTCATGTAAGAATACAGATTATTCTTTGTCTAAGTATGAGGGTGTGAAGTTCAGGATCTTTACTGGTGTTTCCAGCACAAAATGCTCCAGTGTAAGTAGCATACCTAACATAGCAGACTGTTCAGCAATAAAATTGCTCCGGGGCAAGTTTCTTCCTCTTTCACATGTTTAATGATTATTTTATATCCTGAAGTCTGGAGATTCCTATAAATTTTATACCTAGCATAATGGTAGAGGTTTAAACCACAACAATCATGTTGTGATTATAATCTATGCCAATATCCCATATACAGGATTACTTCAGACATAAATACTTACAGAAATGTTTTGCCAATGTGGCCAGTGGCAGTTCTGAAAAAGTAAATAATCAAAAGATTATTTGAGAATGCAAGTAAATGTAAATCCTAAAAGAGTTGTGGCTTCCTATTTTATATCTTAGAAGACTTTAATACAAGACTACATCCTTTTGTTTTAAGATGATATATTATCAATGCTGGTGAACACCTGACTTGGTGGACCTTCAGCTAGAAAGAAACAAGACTGCTAATGCCATGTGGATTCTGACAGGTGTCTCTGAGTATTTATGGGCCTTGATATATATGCAATCTGTGGATGTTTCAAAACTGATTAACATTTCTGAACCTGAGTTAAAGTTTATACTTGGCATTTCAATCGTGTCAAGGCAAAATTAATCAGAGCTCAAAAGATATGCAGTCTTACTGACGTGCTGGTGACAGTGAAAATATAAACTGCTGAGAAACAGCCTATTGAAAGACAGAATCTAACCTGGATTTTGGAAGAGGATCTGCAAAACTGGCTTGCTGCCACAGACAGACTCTGAGGTGGTGTGCAGTGGTGTAGCTGTCATTGACTGACTAAGGTACCAGCTTAAATGACTCAGGACTCTGGGTGAGTTATATGTCCTGTAATAAGTCACTTGGAAATCTTCTTACTTGCAAAACATGAACATATTAAATATGCAAACCAATCTCTTGAAACAGTTCAGATAAGCAGCATTTTTAAAGGTACCCAGTCAAGATGTTTTTCAGTCAATGAAGCTCAGCAAGAAAATGCTTTCATTTCAATGGCCCTCATGTGAATAGTCAAAATTTATACTTGGTTGTGATTTTAGGCTGTATGGCTGTCTGCCTTTGTAGTAAAAATAAGAAAGTGGAATGCATTTATCATGGAGAGGGTGGGGGTTTTTTTGTTTATCTTTGTTTTAAATAGGTCAGCGACAGCCTTTATGCATGTCAAAAGACTGTTAATTCAGCCCCCATGAAGGCTGTTAGGATCCAGTTTGAAAAGTATCAGTTCAAATGCTATGCCTTTTAAGAAATCATGCTTCTTATTTGTTCCGTAAAATAAAACCCTAAATGAAGGATAAACAGTAGTTTTGTTTTAACAACACCTGGTATCTGCAGAAAGATGCGATGGACTATGTGTCTGTAGGATGGGTCTCTCTTTCTCCATCGGGGCATGGTGGAACTGGCCAGCATTTTTGGGTGGTGAGGGAGCATAAGCTAATTGTAAAATCAGTTTTGAAACTGCAACTCTTTTGCCATATTTTCAGTCTGGAAGAGATCACCCAGTAAATAGGGCAAAAGTAAATAAAGAGGATCTGCACAGGATCAGCTGCTACTCCAAACACTAAAGCCAAGGTAGCTAGAGAAGACCTCGGAGGGGAAGAAGTTTGGGGTGGAAGAGGGGTTGGACTATGTTATTTTGTTTCACCTAACTTCTTATATTTTGCTGCTTACTCATTGTGGAAGTTGTTTTAATTTAGACTTTGGCAAGAGTATAACAGCCCCCACTACTACCATTTACCTCTGAATTCAGTACATGGTGACCTACGTACTGATCCATTGACACAGAAACCTGGATTTGATCTTATGTCTGGAAAGCATTCATGTCTCTCTCATGAAATCTCTTTGATTCCTTTTCACATTTTTTGTCTTTCCTCCCAGGACGCTCTTTGAAGTACTTAATGCCATATCCAGTAAGCATTCCTTAGTCGTCATGGTAGTGGTCGTTCCCATTTAAATCCAGACTGTTCAGATTCTCTTCAAAATATCAGAGATTTTTCTCAACCTCTAAAGGTACAAGGACAATGGAGAATCTTCTGTCTTGCATACAGATGGTGAGAGGTTCTGCTTCCAGATTGGGAATACAAATTCACTTTGAAAGTAGAGTCGGGCTGCTGTCAACCAGAGGGAGAGGTGGCATGGTTTTCAGTGATCTTGAACAGTACATAAATGAGAATGGGAAGCAAATGTTAACACATGCCTACAGTCTCAACAGGCTTAAATGTGAATTCACAAGTTACAATCAGATTTTTCATTGCAGCCTATTTCCAAATACTCACAAGTAAAACCGAGAAGGCAGGTACATCTTTAACAAAGCTAATCAGTCTTTGAGATGGGTAATGAGGGCAAAACAAGATGGCAAACAAAGGGAAGATTTGAGGGAGTTTAAAACTGCATAATTATTTTTTTTTTCTTTTTTTCCCTTCAGTGTTTGAGTACACAATTTGATGTCATCTCTGGCAAAGTTGATTGATAGAATTTAATATTCTAAGTTATAAAAGTACCTTTCCGTAAAATCTTTATCTTCACAGTGTCTCTTAGCACAGATGCAAGGAATATTATTTCCGTTTTTCAGATAGGAGGCTAGAAACTTGTGGAAGATTGTATATAAAACTTATATTTAAAGAAGTATTGAATAGGGGCCTTCCAAGAGGTTTGTGAGCAGCCACTGAACCAGCTGCCATGTGGAAACACTACTAAAATATACAGGTGTAGTAATGTGTCTCTTCCTTACACTAAGGTATGACTACAGGATTATCTGCCTGACATTTTTTGAGGCAGAGAGAAATTTATACTGTGTGCAGCCTGAGCTGATGGGTGACTGTGCAAACAGTGTTGGTCACAAGCTAACACACACTGTTTCTCAAGGCAATTTACCCTGTTGAGCTCCTTGCTGCCATAATTAAATGGCTTTTTTTAGTCTAGTTGCGCAGAGGCATGTCCTAACTAAAAGACACAGCTAATTTTCTTCTCTTTGTGAAGCTCTTCTTGTAATAATAAATGGTATTCCATGGTTCAAAAGAGGTCATAGCTTCTTTTATGTACAAAGATTATATACACTTGTTTAGATGACTGGTTTTCAACCTTTCCTGGCTGGTTGGCTCCCTAGACTGCTGAAAGGCATGGCTAACCTTGCTGTGCTTGGTTACCTTTCGTGGACCCCTCACAAAGGTTCATGACACCTCCTATGGTCTTGGGTCACAGGCTGAAACCCACTGAAAGACCATTGTGAAAAATGTGAAATTTTCCATTGATAGATTTGTAGGTTAGAGCTGCTTTGTTGTGTTTGATCAGTTTTGTTAAGGACATTCTCCCTGTGTACAAAGAGCAATAATCCTATATGCTTCTGGCCAGAAAAGCAAGCAAACAAACAAACAAAAAAGCGAGGAATAGCTCTGCCACATAGATCAGAAAGGAGATTTTAGATCAAAGATCTCATGGAGCTATAATGTGGTCATCTTTTGCATATGTAAAATACATGATTCCTGCACTTTTAATCTGTTGTGCAAATATGTGTTTAGAAGATTAATGAAATGTGGATTATTTATTCTTTCAAAAGAGTTATTAGGGTGTTTCGCCACACTTTCTAACTGGGTCTTTCACACAAGCAATTAATAGCTCTGCAGATTACATGGCACTGAACAAACAGTACTTTGCAGGAGGCTACACAACATCATATTCACAAGGAAGGAAACATTTAAGACCAGTGGTGAACTGAACATGCTTTTTAGGTTGGCACTGCATCTACTTCAATCCCTACATGTTCTTAACTACTCTTGAGATATACCTGTGTTACGGGAACGTTGGTACAAAACATTGCACAAAAGCTTCCCTCCCCCCCCTGCTGTCTTTCTGCATTTTAACCTTCAAGTTTCAGGAATCTGAGAAGTTTTTCTTTCTGTGATTTCTTCTGAAATCTTTTGTTTTGAGGAGGGATGCTCAGCTGGGTGCCTCAGCAGAGGGTGAACAATCTCATTGAAATATGCCCCCATATCTCCCTACCATTGCAAAGAGAAGCAAACTTGCTCCCTCACAGCATTTTGGGGGGCAGCAGGAAAGCACAGGTGCCCACAGCCAGGCTGACAGCCCCTGCACCACCCAAGAGTTTCTTGTGTGAGGAGCACGGCAACAGGATCGATTGCCATGGCTTAGTGTCTGCGCCTTGGATACCTGTGGGGGAACAGCAGTGCTTAGATGTTGATGGAAATTTTACTGTTTGAAGGAGTGGGACCTTGATACACTCTGCGGCACGGTGACTCGGGGGTCTACATCTGATACCTGAAGAAGAACCGAAGAGGCATTGATACACCTCACTGCAAAAATTGCAGGAAATCGTGTATAGCTGAGCCTGTCAGGCAAGATCTAGCACAGCTGAAGCGACCCTCTGGCATCTCCCAGTGATGTGGTCTGTATGTAGTTGTGCCTGTGAAGAACTGGGGCAGCTCTATGTGCTATCAAATAAGAAAAAGTGCCAAACAACCAAGTATTGTGATAATGTGATTGCAAAATTAATTGGCGCATGCAGTTAGCAGAGGACACAGAATTTGCATTTGCATGTGGGAAGAGTGAGTCAGAATGACTTTGTACCTGTTCCCTATTATGTGTGTGTCACGTATATTTGATATTTTTAGTTTAATACTTCACTTTGTTTTCTTGATTATTTTAATTTTCTGAACTACTTCAGTGTGAAAACATATCACAGAAGATGCTGATACTTTTTGTTTATGTAAGGTGCTTAAATTATACTTCTGAACTTACTTACCCAGCATTTTATTTATCTTGCAATTGTAATTATTCAGTGCCTCCTCCACCTGCTTTTATTTAATTACGACTGTATAGACAGCAGCCACAAAGATGTCTGTTCAGGTTGATAGGTTGCACAGAGTGCCTTCCATGCACTGTAATGAGTTTGCTTGACACCTGGCAATTAAATGGAATAGACTTTTTTGTCACTATTCACGAGAGTTGGCATGATGTCAGGCATCCAGTGATGTAGCTTGGTTCTCACACGCGTGGCAGACTCTCCCTGGCAGTATGAAAAGGACAGGTGAAATAAATTACAGAGTTGCCAGCTGCTTTAAACAATCCTGTTCAGCTTCATAACCCAGACTTGTCAAGTTTTGGGGATTTGATGCATTTTTGTGTGAATGTCTTCTTCAGCCTTTTCAACTGTTGCCAGAGAGAACCTCCTACTGAAGTTATTGCTGCTTAAAATTCAAGAGTGCTTTCAACTTCCTCTCCAAAGCAGGGTTTTCTACAGAATAAAGGTATTCCTTATCATGCTACTGTGTTTAATACATCCTTTTTGATGCTGTAAACAGTGGTGGAGTGACTGGAGCCTGTGTACGCCTCTCAGCTTAAATTGTACTCTTACACACCTGTTTACTGCTGGGACAATGCCTATGATTCCTGTGGGATTTCTCCAGGTTCACGCCTCATGTGACTGAAATTCAGATACGCACCTGCCTGCTTTCTGAGGTGCACAGGCGCGACCCCAGTGCCCTTTACAAGGAAAGGAATTTGATCCATGTGGGGTTTTTTTCCTCAGACTGTTGTGTGTATCCTTACTCTTCATGGACATGACTTGGATCTACAGTTACTAAGCTTGATGGAAATAAAATATTAAATTAAGAGCTGATTGACAGTTTAATCACTGAAAATATCTGTACTGCGTGTCCTCAAAGGTAATGGTTTGTCTGCCTTTTTTTAAATTATTATACCTTTTTCTGTGAGCAATGTACTTTAAATCAGTGCTATGACTTTGAGCCATTAACCATTTCTAAAACAGTGCTTAGCTTGTCATTTAAAGAAGTAAACATTTTCATTAATTTAACAGTAGGCTAAAATCTGTTCATTTTGATCAAAACATTGGAAAAACTCCTTGAACTTACCTTAAACCAATGATGAACCAGCCTTATGTCTCAGTGGTTTCTAATATGACTTGAATCTGCTCTGGCTTAATCCTCACCATACCACTCAGTTACCCACTGGGAAATAAAAAAGGCAGCTCCCAGAGGGAAAGACAGAAAAAATGGCTTTCAAAACTTGCTTTTTTAATAATTTATAAGAAATTATAGATTTTTTTTTTTGAACGTTAAAGCTTCTTTCTTCTTGATCACATTCTTCTGGTGCTTTTATTAACAAACCAACGCTGCCTCGCTCACCCCAGCAATGACAATATTTCAGCCCAGGCTCACAGCCAGCCATACACACAGCTGACTACCCAAGGACCTTGTGCAAGCTGCTTGGTGAAAGGGTGCACACACTGCTCGCTACCCAAGGACCTTGTGCAAACTGCTTGGTGAAGGGGTGCACTCCTTTGGCATTTTTTTTGCAGGTTGGCAGCTTTTTTGCTGCTCTCGTGGGTTGCTTTTGAGGGAGCTCTGTGCTGCTCTTGCATTTTCCTGGGCCCACACAGTTTTGTCTGGCTCCTCTATGACTCTTGTAGTTACCCTGTTCCTAAATGTTTACTGAAAAGCCCACCTCCTGACCGAGGAGTTGGGGTGCGGAGACCATTGGGTTAGCATGGGGATGGGTGGACAGGCGCTGCAGCATGGTCAGCTGGTGCGGTGGCTGGCTGCAGCAGGGTCACGTACAAGTGAAAGACCCACCTGCAGGGCTGAGGTTTGAGCTCCTGACAGCCAAACCATCAGCACTGTCCCCTTGTGTTCCTCCCACAGGTGGGGCATGGACTGGCCAGGCTGCAACACCAACCAGTTTCAAGCCCTGCTAAAATATGCTGAGATGACAAATCTATGGCTATGCAGAATGCATGCAGAAGCATGGATTTGTGCTTCTCACGTCTTCAGAAAAGCAGGCTAATAGGCAGGGAGATGAAGGGAACTGTTGTAAGTAGATGAAGCCTAGATACCCCAATGACCTCGCAGAGCGGCTGTGTTGGGCAGCCGGCTCTTTGGGTCTGCAGGGAAGAGACAACCAAGTGTTGGATGCTTCAGTCCATGTTTTGAGAGAAAAGAACCTGGTTTCACCCTGTGTAATTTTATATTCCAGACTTGCTCAGTGGCTTAATTACCCATCTCCCTGAGTGAAAAGCTTAATTTTGGTCGTGAGGAGTAATAATTCCAGGAGGAGCAGCCTGAACAAATAGATGAAACCGAGGAAGTGTACACGTAGTGAAAGGGTTCCCAAAATGACATTTTCATACTCCTTTCTGTGTGAGGCAAAGCATTGTTCTGTGAATGATCCCTATCCTGTTGAAGCTCTTGTGCTGATGTTTTTGTCTTGCTCCTTTGGTTGGGAGTACATCTGCTATCAAGTTTGTTTCACATTTCCACGCTACAGACAACTTCATAACCCAGACACCTACCTCTCCTCTTCTTGAGCCAGTGGACCACCTCACAGCACTGTAACATCCTTCTCCTAAAGACAAAAAATTCAGAATGTGTTTATAGATTTTGCTATCTTTGAACATTACCTAGCAGCTGTCAGTAAGAATGAGGCCCGAGACTCATACTGGAGAAAGCGTGCTCTGTTATCAAAGTGACTGTAGTATCCCTGGCATGCTGCAGACCCGCTGGTATCTGAGGAGCTCGGTTTTTTCTTTACTGCCTAAGACTGACTCTGAGGTACTTCCTTTATTACTCACCTGTCTCTTCAGGTTTCTACTTCTGCACTGTGCACTTGGGATCATAGGACAGCGAGAGAGACGAGTTGGTACTTGAGCCCAGTTCCACCAGCCTTGTGGGAGACATTTAGTCTGGAAACGTTGGCACCACATCTGCTCACTAAACCCTCACTTCCCACCATGGCTGGAACATTTTCCTATACCTCGAGTGCTGCTCACTGTTGCCTTGCTCATTTTTTGCCTTCATTCTGTTTCCTCTGTCCCTCATCCACTGGCTGCTCTACTTCTGCTGTTTCTCCTCAGTCTTTCCCAAAGTGGTTAAAAGCAGCTTCTTTTTGACGTCATTTCTATCCCTTTCCTTGCACTGATCAACAATGTCACCTGCTTTTTTTGTACCTGTGTGCTCCAGATTATAGCGTAAGCTTCATTATTTTCTGTCTTCTTCAAGAGGTAAGTACCTCAGACCATGCCTGTGTTTCCCAGTACACTTTGTGACGCTTTAGAAAATGATGAAGAGCATCTTGTACTTCTCCTCATGTTCTGTGTTTTTTTATTCGAGCCATTTACTGTTTGAAGGACGAGTGCAATAAATAGCAAGCATAAGAATTTAGTCTAGCAAGGAGTAGTTGTGTGAGGATGCCTGCGTTCCTGGCAAGGGAGAGAAAGCATAGGTATTACCACATCATGATGGGGCACTGCGCTACATAGCAAGGTGCATGCTTTAGGAAGTCTACAGGAGAGTCTCATCTCACATGGTAACTTGCTGCTGAGCCCCTCTGCTCCCTCAATAAGACTTGGTGCTGTATGTAGCTTTGTCCTGTGAAGGTATTTGAGATGCCTGCATCAAGCCTGAGGATTTCTGCCAGTTTTGATGTTTGTCTATGTTCTGTGCACGTGGTTAATGGCTACATTTGGCTGGAGCAAGGCACAAAAGAGCCCCTGGAGATCAAGCTTGAGAACGATGCTAGTATTCTCACAAAAGTGACAGTCTTGGAAATTTGTACCTTATGTCCCAATCAGTTTAAGCCATCATAAGCAGATGTTGGGGCATCAGGAAGGCATCCTGCTCTCCCGCCCCACTCCTGATCCTGCTGCCCACCAGCCTTTCACCACTCTGCCACAGCAAGAACTGCTCTGCCTGAAAACTGACTTGGGGAAAAAAAAAAGTTATTTTTAGCTGGATCAATTCCCCTATCTGATTCCCAGCAAGGCTGCACAAATGTTTGTGCTGGCAGAATGGAAAGGATGCTGTGGGAGTGGGAATGAGCACTCACAGATATGAGGAGGAGGAAGCCAGGAACTGCCTGCATCACCAAATGAAGGTCCATGCTGTTTTAGCCTTAAGGCCTGACACTGCCACTGAACTCAATGGGAATATCTGTGGAGTCCTAAAAGGACTAATATTTAAGAATAACAATAGATATAAGTGTAGGTGATGATAAATATGGAAAGTGAACATTTTCATGTAAGTGAAGCAACCAGAACTGTCTGAGAAGCAGTGGCTGGAGTTACAAAGCAAGAAGTTTTAACAGACCCTTGCTGAACCTGTGAGGGATTTTTTCAGTGAGCATAACAATATCATCACAAAACCAGCAGGTTGCCTCTCATAGCCAGATTTTTCTGAGTACACACTGCAAGTGAGAAGTACATGTGATAAACAAGGTTGGGTGCTTAATTGTTTAGAAAAAAATAACTTCCATTATAATGCATTTTTGCAACGGCAGCTTGTAGGTTCCCTACCTTGTAGCATCTATGACCAAATCCTTAGTCACAGCTCGAGGCTGCAGAACATTGTAATTATTCAGTGGATAATGCAGAGATTTCAGTAATCCTCAAGGGGTGGGGAAAAAAAAAGAAGAAAGAAAGAAGCCTCCTGCTGATGAGATTTCCAAAGCCAGAGTTTATGCACTGTATATTTAATGAGCCCAAGTGAAGCAATTGTATTGTTTCTTTCCAGGATGGTATGACGCTTGTACTCAGGAGTGCTTGTCAGTGGGGTTCCTGTACCTAACACTTAAACAGTACTTTTCTGGAGGGAAGAAAATAGATTTGAAATTCAAAGTCATGGATATTTCTAATGCAGTTTTTCAGGTTTAATTTTGCATGTAATCATGATACAGTCTGTCTTCCTCAGCAAGACCTAATGCCATAATACATCACATCAGTTTTCTCTGAGAGCTGATTGTTACTTAATGCCTGCAACCAGGTTGTGAAAATTTGAGGCTTTTTCTCTGCAAAGTGTACACTCATAAAGAAGGCGTTTTTCAGAGCCGTGTCAGCTGAACTGTTTTTGTTATTATGCTTGGTTGCTTTATGATGCTGTTAGCATCCTCCTTACGTACTACACCAAACTGATCCATCATGTCATGTTAGTAGCTTTACTACATAATCTGCCTTGCATTCATTGTCTTGCATTTTAAACTTATGACATAGTCCTCCAAATGTAACTGTCTTCTCTTTGTGGCTGTAAAACTCATAAAGAACAAGTTTACTGAGTATTGCAATATTGAAAATTTTTTATTTACAGAAGGGAGAATGGCAGATGTGTCTGTGTTCCCAGGGACTTTGATCCTCTGGAAGCCTTTGGTTTCCAAATAATGGAGCAGAAGGTGTCAGAGGCTCCAGAAATCTTACCAAGCTACAAAGAATTGCATTGGTGTCCCAGAGTGAACTGAATCCATGCAGTGTGGGTTACTAAGCACCAACAATTAGAACCACTGCTCTCTGAGTGTCTGCAAACATGAGACCCCCTTCCAGACACCCAGTGGATTTCAAATCTCTCCTTTAAAGTGCATTGCAATGTTATTTCTTTACACATCTGCCCCTTTGGTCTGCTGTATTTGCTTGCTTAAAGTCCGGTCTGATGTCTGACAGTGCCAAGTCACGATGTAATTTTAAGATGAACGTAAATATCAAAACCACAATACCATAATTGTAGCTGAAGTTCAGCGTGCTCTATTTTAGCTTTCCTCTCCCGTCTCTAATTTGCAATGGGCTGCTGAAGTTAGCTTCTACCGCATGGCTGCCCATTGTGAAACCAGTGCCCATGATCACTTGCTTTTTCTATGGAACCAGTCGGGCACGAGGGGAAACTCGTGATCTCGGTGACAGTGATAACAATGCAGAGCTGGATCCTGACATGCAGGGAAGCTGGGATTGAAACTTGGCAGCCAAACAGAAAAAGCCCAGTTTTAAACCTCCATGCTAAATTATCCTAACACTTAGGATTAAATGTGGAGTTGTTTTTGACACGCGCAGTCTGTCACATTGGAGCGGGTCATTTCTTGGTTCAGAATAGTTATCTGATTTTTATGTATCCTGTACTTCAACAAGGGTTACATAAGCAGTTTTAAATGCTTCATGATAATGTCTTCAAGCGTGCCATCAACATAGCAGAGCAGTTTCTCTACAACTAATGACATTCCAAAAACAGGAGATCTCACTACCCTGAAAGGCTGTTTCAGACCCTCAGTCCTTTGATGGCTAGAAGTCATCTTCTCCAGGATGAATTTATGTATTGTCAGTATGTACTTACTTGCTCTTGGGCCAGTGTTGACCCTGTGCTTAAATAGCTATTTTCTCTCTCTGTTCTAAGTTGCTCTGATGTATTTATATAGACAGCAACCTCAACTCAGACTTAACTTCCATTGTATTTTTTTTTTTTAAATCTTGAATTGTTTTACTTCCTCTTATAAGATTGTTTGAAGTTATCTGTTTCACCTTGTTAGTCCTTTTCATAAACTTGCACAAGTCTGTTGCTCCTGGTTTTAATTTTGGCAGCCCTCAGTTCTTCGGATGTATGGTTTCAGCCAGCTGTCGAGGTTCTCTGTGTTCAGTGAAGGGAGATAGGCACCTCCGGCAGGACCCTGATCCGGCCTGTATTAGATCCCACCTATATTAAGAGAGAATAAATAGTCTGCTGGAGGTGCCTCTGGTCAGTATGGAGAGAGCTTGGACAATTAGCTCATATAAGATGCTTCACTATTAGGTGGCTAAAGTTTTGTGAGATGCATCCTGCCTCCTTTGAACAACCTTATTTGGTAGCAGTCAGTCTCTTGTAAGACTAGGGGATGATCTATGAGTGTGCCCATGCTATATATTGGTGTGGTTCTCCTTCTTCAAGCTGGCTTTGTAGGGCATGAAAACACCTTGCAATCCTTTTTAGAATCAGTTCAATGACACCATGGCATAATCCATTATCATCTGTTATGCTCCGCTGCACTGAGTACATCCCATAGGACAACTCTGGAAGGAAGTGGTTGCCTGCTGTCCATGTGGAAGGCCCATTTCCCTGATTGATTATCCGGCTGCATTTCACACTTCAGATCATCCCTGCATAAGAGACCTCTGCCCTGTGAATGCTAACATGGGCACTACAGGTTGTGCCTTACTTAACATCAGGGCTCACATTACTAATTTTCTTACTTTGGTTTTGAGATCTTCTCTGGATGACCCCATGTCTGTATATTTAAGTGGTGGGAGACTGTGCATTTGCTTTCATGGATAGTAACAGCATCCTTTGTTCACTAATTAAACTTGGTAATTAAATGTGAACCTTGTGTCTGCACAGCAGACCACTCAGGACACCGTGCAGCATATAAACCCCGTGTTCTGGATTAAGTAGACCTTTTTTGGGACTCACTCCATAGGCATGAAATAGTGCCATGAATGAAAGGATGTGCCTGAAAAAAAGACTGAAGCGTGATGCCTTGCCAGTGTAGTTTGTTAATGCCTTGAACAACTGTAGCTGAGTTTCAATTATTTATGATAATATCTTCTAGCCTGCCAATAAACATACTGTAATAGGTTTTTTAAAAGTAATGAATTCCTAGAAATATGAGATCTTGCTACTAACGTAAATTAAAGCTCTGCTGGGAAGTGGGATGTGTCCCCTTGGGGGTAAAGGGGTTGGTGAGTTCTTTATATCTGTGTGGATTAGCAAAGTGAGAATTAATGAGCTGGTATTATTTATAGAAGCAACATCTGATCAGTGTTTCCTCATAATTTATACTTCCCAAAACCTGGATTTACTTTGCTTTTCCTCAGCTAGAGGCTTTAGACTCAGTAATATTTCTTATACAGAACCAAGATTCATCAGTGTTTTAAATGGGGTCTCCATTTTGTGCTAGAATAATTATTCCTGATTTATGTTCTGTCTGTTTTGCATACAATGGGCCAAGTTCCTGCTTAAAATTCATGTAGCCCCATTCATGGGAAAGAGGCTTGTAACAGTTCAGAGGCAGAACAAGGCAGTTGTAGAGATACCTGAGACCACGACTCAGACCAGAGGTTTCCTTTGTGATCCTGACCAGGTCACTCAGGGTGGGATTTATCCACCTGCAGGCAAGATACCTGCCTGAGGCTGCTCACCTGGGCTCTCTCTACAGTCAAAGGAGAGAGCAGTTCATTGATCAGACGTTATAAATTCTACCCTAAAATGGTTGTGCTAGATGACGGAGGCTTGATCATTTGTCTGTGCTCCAGTATTTGGTGCTCCTGCTGCATGGTGCTCCTGCATGAACGTCAGGGACTTGCCTGAAAGCCACCCTACTTTGGTGGTGATTCCCCACTGAAAACTACTTCTGAAGTCTTAGAGCCATTTTAAAGTGCATTATTTGTGTAAGTCAATGATATTCATGTTGTGATAACTCCTACCACAGCTGCAGTTGCATCTTAGCTGTATTGCTATATCTGTACTGCTTATCTCCATTGCTATTCCAATATAAAGGAACAATGAGCAGTAAGTGCCGGTGAGTTTGGCACCAGGAAGAAGTGGAAGGTGTCGCACTGTGACATGTGATTTCATGTGTGATGTTTGTCTGTCTGCAGCATCAATGCTATCCTAGCACCTCTGGCTTTGTTTCGTACTGACTGAGCCAGCAGAGTATCTGAATCACTATGATCCACCACTTGAGAGTCCCCCTTTAATACTGATTTGTAAGCTTTAGCCTCTGTGATTATTTCTGGTCCATAATCTCATTACCTAACCACTCCTGTATTGAACAATCTGAGTCACTTATCATCCTGTATACTAATTTATTCCAGTCTTTTCTGAACGTGTTTGCTTTTGACTTCTGATGGATGGAAATACCTTTGTGCCTTCTGTCTCACGCTGCTGGCATCCCTTCCATTTCTGCCTCTTCCCCAGTCTTCTCGGTACTCTCACAGATAGCTGCTGTTTCCTTAGGGAAAACAGCCCCGACTTCTCCTCTGTCTTTGCTGGCTTGTTCCAAGCCCTGCTTTTGCTCTCCTTCTTATTTGCTCTTTAGTCTTCAGCACATTTTCTTGCTGTCTCCTCAAAATGATATTTGGTGGCTTCCTTGATGGTTTCGTTCTCTGTACGTATGCGTTATTACAATAACCCTAACTCAGATATGTAGGTGTCTTTTCCTATTATTACCATTATTATGTCTGCCACATTCATTACCAACTGGCAGCCACAAGCTTTACGTATTAAATATTTTCCCCTTGAATACCCTCTCCTTCTCCTTTCTCAAGTTTATTTTCCTCTCAAAGTATGGGACAAATTATACGCGTAACTACCATTAATGGTATTGGGAACTGTGTGTGTGTAAATCTCCCTTGCATCGAAAGGAGAAAGGGCCTCTGTGTTTGTTGTCATCTAAGATGCCATCCTGGTGGGCTTTCTCAGCGCTTCTCCTTTGAGGTTTCCCCCCTGCCCGAGAATATGCAACTTGCAGAGAAAATGTGGCACAAGTCACAGTACATTAAACAGATATCAAAATCCATATTGAAGAATGGGTAAGCTACAGTGCGGAAGTGCAGAATACAGACAGTCACTAAGGAGGATGAATGTGAGCTGTGCCTTGAATAATTAGATGAAACATAAATAAAACAGTGACATGATTTGTTTCCCCACTTACCTCATGAATAGGAGACACCAGCCCTGACTCTTCTGTACCGGAGGCTAAGCGTAGACTTCAGTGATGTTACCTTTCATTCACACTGATAAAAGTGAAGAAAAATTGGCTTTATTTTGAGAGATGATATTGAGGGAGTTGTTGGAGAATAATGAAGCTATTGGGCTGACTGTTTAAAGTCTCCTGTTACAGCCTTGTGTACGTCAGGGCAGAACTCACACTTCCTCTGTATGACAAATTAATATTTATCCTGCAGCAGATATATATATTATGGTATCAGTGTACCTTATGAGTGAGATGGGACACTGAACCATGACAGAAAGGAAACTGCAAGGGAATGAAGCCATTTGGCATAGTAAAGGAGGCTATATTGTGAGGGATAACAGATTTTAATATAAGAAATAGCAGTGCCACATGACAACTTCAGTAGGGTGCTTTAGCGTATTGAACAAAGCTGCTTAACTGAAAGAAAAAAACCTGGCCCATATTAAAGGATATCTTGAAGGGGTTTTCTATGTGTTTTTCCTCAGAGGACGTAAAGAAACCACATACTGAATATTGCTTTTTGCACGTAACGGAAGGCTCTGTGTTGTCCCATTGGTTTCAGTAAAACGAGATCGATTCATAAAGGCTGGCTTTTCATGCAGGCACCACTGTTATTATTCTTTATTAATTTGTACAGCATCCAAACAGGCACTTTGCAGACAGACACAGTACGGCTTTTTCCCTGAGGAGCCTAAGAGTGTAATTAATCCTAGCAGTGATTTTCACAGGCCATTTCAAGTACTTAAAATTAAATACATGTTGTTTCGAGAGTCAGATTTAGAGGAAAGGTAGGGACCATTCCTGCAAAGCTGCGGCATCTCCCCTGCAAAGCCCAAACGCCTTCCTTCCCCTGTCAGCATCTGGCGTGCTCTATGGTCTGTTGACCCCTTGCCTCTGGGCTTTGACGTGTAGGAAGGAAGAAGTCCTGGAGCTGTACAGCTGCAGTTGTGCACTCCAAAACACCCCACTAGGAAATACACAGGAGTTACAAGCTCATGGTGGAGGTGTTCGCTCTTAGTGCTTGTCTTGACTGAGATGCAGCTGTTGTGTAGGTCTTGTACTGGCAGGTGATCTCCATCCTGGTAACCTGGTCTAGTGGAAGGTGTTGCTGCCCATGGCAGGGGGGTTGGAACTAAATGATCTTTAAGGTCCCTTCCAACCTAAACCATTTTATGATTGTATGATTCTATGATCCTCAGCAAAGGATAGAAGAAAGCCGCCTCATGCTACATCTGGACAGCAGAACACCACAATTTCATAAATAATTTTAATGTTTTCCAGTGAGACATAGTGGACTACTATTGTCATGTATGAGTTATTTTTAGTAGTGCCATGGTTTTGATTTTTATTTATTCAGGACAAATTTAGTCCTGGAATAAGCAAGAGCAGCTCCAAGGCAAACCTTAGGATCAAATATGAAGTAAGGCTCTAAATTTACACATTTGATCTCATTTGGCAATGGGATGGGCGCTGGTATGTGAGAAGAGAGCATGACTCAACTTTTGCACCTTTTTTTGGCTTTTTGTAATTCTCTTGGTGTCTAGTTATATGTCCGTGTAAGGATTTACATCCTTTTAAGTGGATGGAGACTTCAGCCTAGAAAGTACCTTTTACAAGTCAGGGGTTTTTTCACAGCTGATGCACCATTTATATTTTACTTGAATGAAGCAATTCTGAACACAGAATTAGAGAAGGGGAAGACTTTGCTCAACTTGAAACTAGTTTAACTGACTTCTTTTTTGTGAGTCTTTAAATTCTTCTGATTGAAAAAGTAACATTACAAACTGCATTAAAATTACAAGTAATAATGATAATTATCATATCCAGATTTTATGTAGCATCCATATTTCTTATTAGTGGTAGTTTCCAGCTATGATAATAATGTGTGAAATAATTTCCGTGGGCTCATGTTCTTGCTATGAAAATATGAGTTCAGCCCATAGTCTTTAGTGAACACTTTCTTATAAAGAATCTTTACAAAAAAATGGTCACTTGGGAAGCAATTACTAATAATTACAGAATCCTTCATCACTGCTTTTGATCTTTCGCATGCATGGATCTAAACCCCTAATATTCCTGTTGCTGACAGTACAGAACAGTTCAACAATAGCTTTGATGCCAATAAGAACAAAAGGGCTTTTTAAAAATATTCAATTCAGCAATTACTGTCACAGCTCTACTCCTTGAATGCAACTGTGTGTGTTCTTTGCAGTTAATGAATTCATACTACCTTTTAAATTTACAATTTTTTTCCCAGCCCTTATAGTTTTTGGATGCGAATTGTATCAATAGTGATATCCATCATCACTAGGTGTTTGCTCTGTGAGCGTGTGTTGCTCTGTGTGCAATGTGCACAATTACTTTTGAACCATAGACAAGGTAATAGTCAGGCCATTTCATGCCTTAGGCAGGGGACATCTGCCAAGCATATATTGTACTCTACCAATAGGTCTTCAATCTTTTGCATCCCCATGAAAATAATTTTTCCTGGGGCTCTAGATAATTTGTCTTGTCTAATGAAAGTCAAGTCATTTCACAAACGACAGACAGAATGATTCTGGAAACTTATATTATAGAAAATACATGCCTTCTTTTCAAATGTGAAATGCCGATTTGTTCAGTAAGAATAGTTTTCTATTTAATGTTCTTGAGAATTATAAAAAGAACACATAAGATGGGACAAACACAGTTGATTATACTAAGGCAAAGGTATTTAGAATAGGTCTGGAATGCAAAAAGTATCTGTGAAATGTATGAGACATATAGATATGACTCATGTCATACATATCCCGTATCTCATATAAATCATGTAAGGTGAAATATAGCCAACATCGTTCACTCAGTTGTAAGCTACAACCCATCATTATTTGTCACTTTAGGCTGTGCAGTCTTTGGGACAAGGGACCATCCCACCATTCAGCATCTCAACAGCATCTCAGAGTGCTCCCAGCTCTGTTAGAGGTTGCCACTGCATTGTGCCCAGTCGCTGAGAGGTTTTCAGCCACAGGGAGATGGGCCACACAGGGTCACACTGCAGTGATGGAGCCTTTGCCTCCTCCATCACGATGCAGGAGATGCATGGTTCTGCGTCCTGTGACCAGGGATCACCAAGAGCTGGGTCCATGGCTGGTACGCGTGCTGTCTAGCAGGGCTTTTCTGAGCACGAGGCTGCCTGCGACCACTTCTCTCTTGCAGTAGCCCAATGTTGAGGCCTCTTTCCATCCTCAGCTCACCTGTACCACCTGTACCTATCTGGCAGATGCCAAGGCAAAATAGCTGGCTCTGCCTAGCTCTAGGGCCAAGGAATAGGAAAGAAGCTGTTAGACTAGGACTCTTCAGCCTGGAAAAGTCAACATACATACACTAAAGAACTACAATATCCTGGATATGGAAAGGGTGGATAAAGGCTAAACATTCACTGTTTCATCCCAGGCAAGGATGAACGTCCATCAGATGGAGGGACTTGGGAGACAGGTTCAAAAATAACAGAAGGTGGCAGTTCTCTGTGTGAATCCGTGGGACTCCCTGCCAAAGGATGTTATGAATGCAAAAGTTCATGAAGAGACTGAGCAAGAACTTGGAAGGGATTTACAAAGGTTTATTAAACAGGCAAAGCACGTGAGGCTTAAAAAATCCGCTCGGCTGAAAATAGTCAGAGGCTGAGATAGTATGCAAGGGAAATACTGCAAATGTTAGCCCATTTCTTATTTTTCACTGGGCTTATGGCCATTGCAGGGGGATGGAACTGGGCTAGGTAGGCCCTTTGTTTGAACCAAAATGTCCACTCATACATCCTCGTGTAAACCACAGTGCTGGCAAACATGTTCGTCCCCTGCACAACGGCAGCAGTCTCTTAATGTCAGCCCTGGAAAGATGACATGATCGGAAATCAGCTGAAGTTTATGCATGTCTGGGGCCTTCAGGAATAGGCCCCGAGATCTGTCTGGCTTGGCTGTCCTTTCTTATCCTTTTAAAGCCTTGAAGTCATTTATTTCCAGAGGATTTTGAATGCTTGCTATAGCAGGCTGGAAGTTTGCCACTGTTGTTCTGCATCTGTTTCTCTGGGGATTTGCTGAATGTTTTGGTTGAGTCAATTCCACTTTAAATACACTTGAAATTTTAAATGGTGATCCCAGCAGCAGATTCAATCAGCAACAACATAAACAAATAGCTCTCCTTCCTCTCTGCCTGGACTCCTGTGCCACAACTCCCGATATGCTCCCGGAGCATGAAGTGGCTGTGGAGTTTCAATGACCTGGCTTATCTCCTTCTGTCAACTTAAACAAGAAAAAACTCCTTAATAAATCATGTAATTACAAGTTACACAGAGATAGGAGTCTGAAACCTGCTGGATTAGGGAGTTCTACCTATCATTTGTTTCCCTTGAAGCAAAAAAATTACCCCTGGCGCCCCCCTGCTCCCCTGCCTTGTCTTTTGTGATTTCCATCCCTGAATGACTTTACAGTGGACTTGTGGGATTTCTTCCGCGTTAATCAGTACAGGTTTTCGCTCTCAAATGAATTAACTTTTTATCATGTAGCATTTCCACTGCTGGGCTAGCCACTTTGCTTCTCTCTGGAAATGACTTGAAGAAAAGCTGGGATACTCAAAAGCCTGCCTGTATCACCAACTATATCAGTTGGTTTAATAAAAAATTTTTTCTTCCTCCAAACTTTCCCTTTCTAATATCCTTCAATGGTCTCTGCTATAGCAGAACTATGTTGAGGAACGGTCAGTGCAGCAGGAAGGCTATCAATAGCTTATTAAAAAACAATTCCATAAAACTATTTTGATCTTAAAATGAGTTCCTATTTTTATGAACTCTGCTTTATTTGAAAAATAATTTTCAGTCGCCTTTACAATAAAAGATAGATTTCTACATTTTGCAGTTTCCTTCTTGTACAGAATGCCGATAGATGGTCTTTTCTAAGAAAATAATTTGAGATCATAATATACCTCATACTTTCTGAGCAAATGTGTCTAGGAGCAAAGATGATTACAGATAAACAATGCCTACATACTTCTTGCTTTTGTTTAACATATGTATTTTAGACCTGACCACCTGTGCTTTGCCGAAGGGAGCTCTAACTTTGCAGGGAGGCAGGGCCACATCCTGACTTGATGATGGAGTAAGTGTAGGATCAGGTGCTGCCACAGCATCTGCAAGGTGACATGGAATCAGTGCCACCCTGAGTGAGACCCCCAGTACAGAACAGCCTGGTGAGAGGCTTCCTGGGCTGTGAAGACATGAAACCTCCTTTGCCTTCTTTGTCCTGCTAATATGCTAGTATGTAGTAGCCGACTGCTTTCACTGCGCTCATCATCATACTGAGTGCCTACAGGAATTATGCTTGTCTTTTTTTTCCCACAAACTCAGCAAAGAGTAGATTAATGGCACTTTCTGTTCCTCCTACTTTTCCTCCTACTCATTCATTTGCTTCGGGCAGCAATAAACTCAGCAATTATAGCAGCAGCAGCAGCAGCAGCAACCACCAGCTTCCAAACAATGAATTTGGCCAAGAAGAAAGGCATTCTTCAAACCTGTACCGTACTACCCAGCCCACAGTCAGAACAAAGTCTGCACCTCCCAACAGCGAGGAAGGCAAATGCGCTAAAACAGAGGCTTGCAAACACTCTTCCCTTCCTCTCTTGCCAAAGGTAAACACTGAACTGGTTTGCAAACCTGGCTAGGGATGAGGAACTGTTTCCCCCTGTGTGTTTAAAAAAAGAGTTTGCCCTTTCTTTGCTGGGGCCAGCACCTCGGAATGGATAAATCTGCAACGTACTCCATTTTGAAGCAAAAGTCCTGGAAAAAGTTGCCAAGCAATGAGGACATGGGGGCATAAAGTGACCTGGGGGGATCCTTACCTGCCCATACAGGAAGCCCTGTATTTTACATTGCATTGAGGGTATTTCATCCCCAGCCTCAGTTTTTAGATCATTGCTCTTCATGATGTTCTCTTAGCTACAATGGGTGCAATGCTGCAAGAAGTGATGCATTGTACTAAACCAAAGCTTTTTTATTTGCCTATCTAAGTAAATTAGGGTTTTCATTGGCTTACCTTTTATTATGATGTACATACTCTTTGAAAGGTTATTCCCTTCTCAGGTGAATCAATGTCAGAAGACATCAAAATTGAGGTCTGCAATAAGTATAGGCAACGATGAGCATGGAACAAAGTCTGCTGGATCTCACCATTAAGGGCAAGAGGATCTGCAATAGCCACCAGCCATTCCTTTTCCAAAGCTAGGGGCAAAATGGAGTTTTCCTTTCACAATAAATTAGATGTAGGCTTAGGACCTGCCAAGATTTATAAGGCCAGATTCTGGCCTCTGTTGACTTCAGTGTCAGCACTTCACATGCATCTAAGAACAGAGCATAGTCCACCTTTCAATGAGTCTCCTTCACTGTCTGTTGACAGGCAGTGTTTTGAATTTAAAGTGAAGTTGCAAAGCTAGAGTGAAGTCCTTGATGAACTTAATCAGGGTCAAACCCAATAAATATCACTCACACTACAAATTTATGTATTTTTGCCTTTGGAAACGTTGGGACCCTTTGCTCTGATAGTCACTCCTGCATCTGAGTCAGAGTTTGAGTTTCTTGACCAGCAAGTCTGTTCATTTACTATTGCTTTTTCTGAAGGACTAGTTTCGGGAATCCCTGTTGGCACTCATTAACAGAGCTTGCCCTGTGGACTGTAGTTCCTTTGTGTCTGAAAAAATGCCTTAGGACAGATAAGAGGTGTGTCTTCTGCGGTTAAAAATAATTAAATAAAATAGTATTGCCAATTGAGAAAGCCAGTGAGGCCTTTGACCTTTAGAATAAGCACTGCCAGAATTAAAATAAAGTGTCAGGGTGTTGTAAGAATTAAGTGTATTATTAAGTCTAGTGGGAAAAAAGCCAGTGTCTTAAATGGAGGGCACTGGAGTCTCTTGTTGATTGCAAATGACACTGCAATGCAAATCACGAGCCGATGTTTCAGGCTGTTCTGTCACCTCTCGCCACTCCAGGGATCTCTCTGTGCACACTTAATCAAGAGAAGGAATCAGGTCCCTCAGAGATGCACAGGAGCCCAAACAGCCGAGCCAGATATCTGCACACAGACTCTTGAGTCAAACAAGAGGAACAGAGGAAATCCTGAGGAATCTAATACTTGATGAGTGTAGGGCATTGCTTCTTAAGGCAACCCTCTGTAGGCTAGAGGGAGGAAGCAGAATAATAATTGGAAAGGGAGTCTATCAGGGCATTTTTTCTGTCTTGACATTCCCCACCTTCTGCCTCTCAGAAGACTTTGGAGGTGGTGCAGTGCCTCTGCTCCATTCCTTGTATAGACAGGATGAAGGATTTGTTATTTTAAGAGCCTGAACAACATTCAGCCCCTGTCTAACTCCACATTATACATGATGAGGATCAGCTATCATTCTCTGTGTTTATACCAGGCCATGAAATGCAACATTAGCTGATGTATGCTCCCTGGCCATCCTAAGGCTGATAGCTGATGTTCCAAGAGTACATGAAGAACCAAATAGGATATAAATCCCCCCCTTCTTCATAAACAAATGTACAATGTACTGTAACTCTTCTGTAGGAAAGGAATTTTCATTTCACCCATGTGTGACAGAAGGTCTGTTAAATAGCCAACATGCTTTGAGCTTTAGAAAGGAGTGTAGCCTGATCTCTGTGGACAATTATATTACACTTCAAACAAATGAATTACCAGCAGAATAGGAAGGAGAGTATACCTGAGGCCAAATGTCTCCAAAAACCATCATAATAACAAGGAGGCTGATCCTCCCTGTCTCCTAACTGGGCTCTCTGCAGCTGCCCGTTCTGCATTGCAATGCTCATTATAAGCAGAAGAGCGACCCTGAATTTTACTTTTAAACCACGAGCAACCATTTTGTTGTAACGTCAAACCGTTTATATTTTCTAAGCCTTTCCATGTATATATGAGAACAATACTGTGAAGAATAAAAAGAGCAATTGTCATGACTCTTCTTTGAGGGGGGTGAGCAACAACAGCCCATTTGCCCCAGGGGCTCAATCCCAGTTGGAAGTGAGGGGCTCAGTTGGGTAGTCCTCTGATTTGCACGAGGCCATATGGCAAAGGCAGAGGCAGGAGCTGAGATCAGGAATTCATGGCTCTCCAGGCAGACCTGCTTCCACCCTGACGCTGAAAATTTAGAATTCCAAATCCTTCTCCTCATATGCATTATTTAATAAAGAAGAGCCTTTTCTTAAATATTCAAGAAGCCAGACACCTCGCATTTCTTCTCTCTATTCTACTGTCTCTGTGAGTCTCACTCAAGAACTAAGCCTATTTAAGTTTCCTATAATGATGCATATTGTAAAAGTTTATTACAACAGAATTTAATGGCTGGGAAGCAAAAGTCTGCAGGCTGAAATGTTATATCAAAGGTAACCTTTTAATAGAAAATTTTGCAGACATGGAAAATTAATCCAACTCAACTATTTTACTCTTCACGGTGTCTTTCTCATATCTGTGAGGCGGGGAGAAAACAGGCCTGATTTCCCCCCTGCCTTGCATAATTATTTATACTTCTGCAAAGTGGATATAAAATTCTTCCAAATCCCAATGGCAGCATTTTCCACGCAATTGGCAGAGGAGCTGAGTGCAGAAGGGATCAAGCAACAGAGAACTAGGGCCTATAGGCCAGCCTCATCCCTCCCCGCTTTAGGCACCTGTGAAACTGAACTTTTGCATGTGGTTGCCTCTGTAGTCAGTGATGAGAAATAGGCCACCTGCAATAGGAAATTCTCATCTAAAATGTGCTGAATCAGTATCTGCAGGTAACTCTGCCTAGCTCCAGCCTAAAAAGCTCCATTCAGTTGCTTTAACACAGGTGTTTAATATCATTTGAGATGCCCAAGAGAAACTTACCGGGCCTCCAGATGCCACTCCAGAATTGCATGGGTTTCCCATAGATCTTATGCCAGGCCTGTGCAGACGTCTGAGATACCCTAGGGAATCTCAGTTGGCACCAGCTGCTTATGTTTAGGCAACTGACTCAAGCTCTAATTAACTGAACGCCCAGATTCTGGGTGGGTAAACCGAGATGAGGGAAATCTGAAGTTTGTTGTAGGCAGTCTGAATATAGCCTTTAGTTCTTATATGGAGGAAGAGCAACTGATTTCTGTCACCATAGGCTAACCCATTTAGCTAATAAGAGCACTTTAGGCATCTCTTGGATCCACTATTGAATTAGATGTGAGCTCAGAGTAGGGCGAGAACACAGGCTCAAGTGAGATCTTCAGAAACACACTGTGCATTTCCTTTCCCTTCCTTGCCCTTCCCTTCCCTGCCCTGCCCGTATATTGCCAGGTGCTGGAGATACAAGCCCAAGCATTGGAAAAAGGATTGCCTGGAAAACAGGATTTCTTGCTTTTCTAATCAGTTCCCGGCTATCCCCTATCAAATCTTCTCACAGCTCTGTACTTCAGCTTCCTTCTCCATAGCTGGAGGTCACGACACTGACATCCCTTCTCAGCTTTGACAGGTTATGGAAAAGACTGTCTGATCATTTGATTTGGGGGGGGAGTTGTCATCTCTCATACCCTGAAGAGGCAGTGTGTTAACTGTACTGGGATATTTCCCGGAAGAAGTAGATCCTGTATGTAGTCTCCCAGCTTCAGGATAGTGCTGTGGATGCATAATCTTCTCTTCTAGCAAGAAAATGCTGCATTTTGTTATTCTGAGAAACAAATCACAGCATCTGACTGTAAGTAAAACCAGAAGAGAAACACTGAAATTCTCTGAGATACGATTGTTACCGATCCCCATCACAGTTGTCATAAAGCTTGATCTAGCATATATAATAATGTGACATTGATCTAGCGAAGCCCTTGCCCATGTTGAATAAGAATTTCATTTTCTCTGTTGCTTCTACTGTGGTTCCATCCTTTATTACTTCTGTCTCCTTCTGATTACCTAGGAAACCTATTGTGTTCCTTCCATTATTCAGAAATTCTTCCGACAAGAGCTGTCATGATCTATGGTGCACATCATGAGCTCCAGGTGACAAATCACCTGGAGAGTGAGCCCAAGATTTCCCATGGCCAAGTGAATGCAAATTATCTAGTCTTCGAGCAATCAGTTCTTCTATCAAAAAGGACATTGACCCCCACCACTGTCAGGAATACTCACTGTATTAATGTAGACCCAAGCTCAATTTCCACACAGCATTTGGCCTTGCCTCCTTGTGGATATGTATATAACTTTCTGTAAGGATGAAGCTAACACTCTCACAGGCTGCCTCATAGGGTTCTACAAAAATTATTCTAAAATTGGCAGGCTATTTCAGGGAATGGAAAAAAAAATTTTTAAAATCAATTTGAACCATTTTGAATCACGCCATGAGACTTACATCAATCTCAGTGCAGGAAGATTATTCAAAAATCCCTAGGAAAATGTTGTTGGCTAGACGGCTAGTATGGCTAGATGTTTCTGCCATGTTGTTTAGGAGGTCACTTGTCACTTGTTTAGGAGGTGAGCTGGAGTAACACTGCATAGGTTTCATTACACCAGGTCCCCAGTGGATTTTTTTCTAAGTGGAAATTCCCTGTTTAGTCCTTTAAAACCTTTGTAAGTGTAATGTTCTCTGGACTCTTGGTTTCCTCAGTGTGTTGGTGGTAGATAGCCTTCACAGCTAATTCTCCTTTAAGTGGAAAGAAGGCCATTTCCAGCATAAAGGGCAGCTCCTACATATATGTTTAATTTAGTTTAATGACTTCAATTTCAATGATCAGTTTCAGATACTTGTATTAATGTTTTTAATTGCGTCCTGTGAGTAGAAATCTTGCCCTCGTACAGAATTGCCTACATTTGATTCCAGCAAAAGTCTGCACAAAGCCTTGTTCAGACTTAGTGGCATGCATTTTAGAATCATAGAATCATAGAATATCATAGAATCACCTAAATTGGAAGGGATCTTTAAGATCATCGAGTCCAACCATCAATGTAACACTGCCAAAACCACC
>VYXH01003519.1:0-79354 GCA_013397275.1 Burhinus bistriatus | reverse complement strand
CTGATAAAGATATTAAACAGAACAGGCCCCAATACTGAGCCCTGGGGAACACCACTTGTGACGGGCTGCTAACTGGATTTAACTCCATTCATGACAACTCCTTGGGCCTGGCCTTCCAGCCAGTTTTTGATCCAGCAAAGAGTATACCCATCCAAGCCATGAGCAGCCAGTTTCTCCAGGAGAATGCTGTGGGAAACAGTGATGAAGGCTTTACTAAAGTCCAGGTAAACAACATCCCCAGCCTTTCCCTCATCCACCAAGTAGGTCACCTTGTCATAGAAGGAGATCAGGTTTGTCAAGCAGGACCTACCTTTCATGAGCCCGTGCTGACTGGGCCTGATCACCTTGTTGTCCTGCACGTGCTACGTAATGGCACTCAGGATGATCTGCTCCATAACCTTCCCTGGCACTGAGGTCAGACTGACAGACCTGTAGTTCCCCGGATCCTCCTTCTGGCCCTTCTTGTGGATGGGCGTCACATCCTTGGATTATGGGGGCTTCATTCTGCTCCCTGTTGCTGTCTTCTAGCTCAGGGGGCTGGGTACTTCATAGTGTGAAGGTAAAAGAAGGACTGGATCAGGTTAAAAAGCTGGAGAGGAAGGAACTAGTAGGAAGCACACACCAGTAAAGTATACAGCAGCATGTGCATACAGTCCATACATGCATGTTCTGGGTTTGCACAGCACCCTACCTCAAATTCCTAAGTGCTACTGACATAAATAATTGATCTCAGCATTGTGATGGGAGGCTATGAAGGACATCTAACGAAGCTTTCCTAGGGGATAACTCATTTGTCAAAAAAGATATAAAAAGTATCACTTTGTTATAGAGAGCTCATTACACAGGATGATAGGCAATGGATTGATAGCCACCTCCTATGGTGCAGTAATCTTTTGTCTTTATGATATATAGGCATGCCGTTATCATAGTCTCTTGTAACAGGGCTGTTATTCAGCAAGTGAATGGGGCTCAATTGAGCTACTGGAAAGCTTCATTTGATGTGCAAATGAAAGGTCCTGTTCAATGGGGTACACATGTCCCAAATGCTTGTACATGAAACTCCACTTAATTTCTGCCAGAGCTGGCGCAGAACACAGTGTATCGGATAAGAACTGGGACCCCTTGAGGGACTGCTTATCGTAATGTCACTAGCAGAGGTAAATTGAGTTTTCAGTCTGGAAAAGCTTTTCATTCAAAGTGAACATCTTGACATGTGCTGTAGCCCTGATTAGGGAACGAACTCATGAACCAAAGGCTGAAAGTCATCATACCTAACAAGAGTGAGCAGGAAGATTTCAGATGTACCCTAAATGCCTGTATCCTTGAAAACAAAGCGTTTAGTGAAAAATCCAAACAAAATATTCCTTGATAATCTTTTCTTTGCATTAAAAATGTCTTTACACTTGCACAGCTTTGTGGAGGAAAGAGAAAGAAAAAAGATCACATCCCACTAAAAGAAAGACAAATACCTTATCTGTCTCTATTCCTTGCCAAACTGTGAAACTGAGAGAAGCTGCTACTGTTTTCAAAGAGGCTTCATACCTGCCAGAAATCCGCTCAGAACATCCTAAAACTAAGTCAGGGTAACAGATCTTGTTTCCAGCAAAAAGCCTAACACTTAAGATGATGTATCTTGAACTCCAGTATAACGTAAATGTGTCTAAGTGAAGTGGTTCAGTACAATGGGAAGAACCAGATTATGCCATTAGAAGGAACAGCTGTATGTGAAACCAAAATAATTCAGCTTATGCAGCATGCTTCTGTTTAAGCCAGAGCAAAGACAAACAACCTTTGTTTGATTTTAACTGAGCTACTTGGAAAATAAAGGACTACTCAGTCTGAATAGAAGTGAAGAAATCTGGCCGTACAACATGAAACTAAATAAAACCAATCTATCTCCCTTGAATGCAAGAACTAAAAGAATCTGTTCTTGAAAACATCTATTTTTCTACACTTAGAGGCTATGTTAAGTAATTTCCTAGTGGTAGGCAGATCAAATTCCAGCTATGTTAAAGGGTACTTGAAACAGCAGAAACATTTGAAGTGAAATATTTAAAGTTAGATCCAGGAGGGTCAGGACTAATTGCTGGATCATCAAATGGCCCAAGGGCAACCTGTGTATAAATACTCAGTTTTAAGCTTTAGTTTGTCATCATCATAAAAATTGATTCTTCTGTGCCGTGTAACAAATATTTATAGGCAAGACTTACCAGTGGATTGGAAGTAATAATAAAAGCTTTTGTCTGCCCAAGTAAGATAAGGCTCAGGCACAAATTTACAGTGCTCTCACTACTCTGTACTAACTCTCCACAGAGGCTCTTTACTGGTGGGAAGTATTGGACGTGTAAAAGTACATATCTTGCTTAAGCTGACTGCTATAGACTCCCTTGACAGCCAACTAGGAGAAATGGGTTATCTCCATGATAGGAGAGAGGAGATAATTGCCCTGTGATGCCACACACCACCTTCCCAACACAGAGGGGCTACAAAGGCAAAACTTTTTGCTAGCTAGGTGTAGGAGAAATGAAGTTCACTTTCTGGACGAAGTAGTTACTTCTGCACTGCATCTAAGAAAACTATTTAACACCAAAGCATTTTCAGACATGCCTAGTCTAGGGGCCACGTTTGCTTATTTGTGGATTATTTTGGATTTGCGTAGGAGTAACTGAGAAGAGATTTTTGGCCTATAATGGCCAAAGGTTACTTATTATAAAGATAAAATTTTGACATCTACAGAAATATAGAAGATGCAGCCTGAAAATTAGAGATAGATTTATATAAACGCCTCCAATAAAATAAAAGGTAGAATACAGATTAATTTACTAGGGTAGTGACAGAGAAAAATATGTAAGTAATAAGAGGGAATAAAAGTGTGACATGCAGGAATCCTGGCAAAAGATGGCTTTTTATTTTATGGGTGCATTCATCTAATATGAATAGATCTGGCTTCCTAGGCAGGGGTCAGTCTTCATTCGTCCCATCATCACATAGGTGGTGAAATGATTTCCCGAGGGAAGGCATGACGAATGACAGCAGAAAAACATGAAAAATCATTATAATGTGCAACCACTGCAGTATCTTACACTATGATTTAACCCGTTCCTGTACACCTGACGGTAAGCCATGCTGCTTCAAAGTACTCTTGCTCTCTGTTTTCTCCTTAAGGATATAGACCAAGCCAAAAGCCAGTAGGTGCAGTGGGCCAAATGGCTTTTCTTTAAGCCACATCTCATGGTTTTGTAGTAAGATGTAAGGATTATACAGAATCTTGTCACTGCAGGGCTGATTGCCATTTATTTCATTAGTTTCTTCTTCCTCCACCACTGCTGTGAGCACTAGTGGACAGGAGGCAAAAAGCGACGCGGTGCAGAAAGCTCCCATTGTGCTCATTCTTCGGGAGACATGCGTTAGTTCTGCAGTGAGTATTGGAGCTTGCTGTTTCAAAGTCAGGCTTCTCCATGGCATGCTGAGTGCTCTTATCCACTACCCAGGACATGCCTTGAGTCAGCTGGAATGCAAAATATGCTTTTCGGGGGTTGCAAGAAGACTGTGTCAACACTGCAGGGTTTATAATTTAGCTCTCCAGTTAATGTTCTTTGGTCGAAATTTCTGGTTCTCTTCCACAATGATTTGGTCGTGATTGCTGGGAAAATAATTATTTTCCATGTCGAGTGCCGCTACTCCATGCTAAGCTGATAGCTTCAGCTATCAGACAGATTCAAAGCCTCTTGGATGTGGCTGTTTTTTTACTGGACCACCTGGGCCTCTGAACAATGAAGGTGCTGTGGTTTCATGTTCAGGTTTCAAGAGATTTGCCTTCCTCTCTTATTGCGCCTGTCTAATTATTACCTGTCCTCATAATTATAACTGGCACTTGATAGAGATTGAAGAAGATGAGTGGCCAGATGTTGTAGTCTCCGTCACGCCTTGCTTATCTATTTAAAACCTCACTTGCATTTTAAGCCCCCCCGGCACTCATTTTACACACCAAAAACTGACCACACCACGGATAGTGTGGTGGGAAACTGGCCGTTGAGGTCTGTACGCTCATGGGGTGATGCAGGAAAGTACAAAGGCCTCGTGACAGCCTTTGCAGATAGTGAGACATTTGGGTACTCATTACCTCTCAGAGGGTGAGGTTGTCCCCGCCAGCAGCATGCCCACTGGAGAGATCTCTTGGGTAAGCATGTCCTTGTCTTGCCTGTCCCCTCCGTCCAGGGACACGACTTCCTATGCAGTGATGTGGGACTCCGAGAAGACAGGGATGCAGTTTTCAGGGGCATGGTTGGGGGCCAGGTCTGCTGAGCTGCCCCTTTAGGGTTGGATGGTGGTTGGGCAGCTGAAAGCTCCATCTTGAAGGCTCCTGCCTTAAAAGTGCTGCCATTAATGAACAATGCCTTGTGTTAAAATTAAGGTCATGGGCATTGTGACCACTGTACCCCAGTTTCCAAAGGTGCTGGGTGCTCTCAGGTTACCGATTTGTTCTCACAAGTCAGTAGGTCATGGAACACATTTTCTCACACTTTTCCAGCCTGTGTTTGCACCTGTAAGAAGATCTGATTTGTGATACGGCATTTGGGAAAACTCTACTTGCAGAGCAGAAGTCATTTACCCAACAGTGGAATATTTTGCTTGACTGAGGCAGTCTTTGATCTTTTGTTCTGGGGTTTTAAGAGTTGCACAGCCAGTCTCCAGCAGATTGGTAGCCAGAGCCTTTTGTAAGTAATCTCCTTTAAAAGCCAAGTCACTTTGGCTACCTCAAGGTCTGAAGATTCCTCGTTTATAAATCAGATGATTTTCTGGGAAATGGATTCACATTTTAATCTGCATTTGAGCATCCAACTTGCAAATCCATTTAAGCGGCTTGAATTATTTGGCATGGCAGTAGAACCCCAAAGTGCGAGTTACCTTTCCCGAGCAAGATTTTCTGTCATGCAAATTTGGGTTTTGAATACTGCCAGTGAAAAAGCAGAACAAAGAAGAAAACACAACCACCTAAACAGGGATTCCTCATTACACCTGGTTGGCTTTGTTTTTCAAATTGTGAATGAACTGCTGAATGAATGCACAGAAACACTTCCGTACTTGTAGCCACCTATTGTATAATGAATATACTGTAATTCATTTAGAAAAATGAAAATACTGGAGGGCTCCAGGCAGCCAATTAAACAGTTTTCCCAAGTTCAGATAATGCCTCAAGAAGATCTATTTTTATACCTGCTGACAAATTATGCCTATACTTTATTCATCCTGGATGTAATTCTTGGACAGTTAAGCACAGAGTAACTTTTCATTGCTTTGCTCTGATGTTTTACTATTTCATGAGTTAAAATACTGTAATTCACAAAGAAATAGACTGAGACGGGTAGCCAGGTAGGTGCATTATTCTTCTGTAGTCAGATACCTCATGAATCACTACTCTTGTAACAATTTTTAATTAACTTAATATATTTCCTATCAGCAGTTCGAAACAAACAACTGTTTCAGAGGGAGTTACTGACTTTGTGGACCCCTCACAAACAGCAGTGTGCACATGGGAGAAGAAAGAGTGTAGAGAAACTGCTTTAAAAAGTGTTGTGTCGCTAGAGCTGCCTCTTTCATGGCTCCCTTTCTACTTCCAGCCTCTGCTTATGCAGCATTACTAATTTACCTTGACAATTGACACTCGTCGTGTTTCCAGCAACAAAATCTGTAGTGACACAGTGACTTAGCGTTTCTGTGTTTGCTGGGAGAGCAAAGGGAATTACGCTGTGCATTGCTGTCTGACCCTCATTATGTATTGCATCTGTTCTGGCTGGGTGCTGCAAGAAGTGCTAATTCCTGTCTTGCCATCTGCCTGAAATTGTCATAGTTTTTCAAAGCCACAGATCCCTTTTGCATCGTTCCATACAATTTCTGCATTTAATTAGGACAATCTTTTGGGTCCCGTGTCCTGACTGTAGGGGAGCAGATAATGCTAGAGGGTGTACAGCCTCTTGCCTGCCACGTGGGTAGCTGGGTGGCAAGTCCTTCTGATGGCTCTTGGGTGGGAGAGACACGCTAGGTCCGTGCTACATATGCATGGGAGACGCGGTCCTGCTTGTGGAGGAACCCAGTTGGACAGCATGTGCTGGAGTCCTGTAGCCAGCCTGTGTGACCTGGCAGCTCAGCAAAGCCACCAGTCCTGTCCTACCACCTTTGCGCTTTGTTTAATAAATTCAGGGAAGGGAACCTGCCCTTTTATCTCTGCTCTGGGAACACGGTCCCGGGGCTTAGGCTGGAGGGGAGGGTAAGAGCAGGAGGAGGAATCCCTCTGCTTCAAAATCCAGCCTCAATTAGTGCCTGTCTCCTGCACGGCTTCCACCCCCACGGCTGGCACGGGCTTCAAACGAGGGCCATGAGTGAAGCCTCCGAAATTAAATCTGCGTTCGTTCCCACCCTTGCAAATGAGAAGCCCTGGTGAGAGCAGCTCCCGTGCTGATGGCAAAGGTGGGGAGCGTGGATGCTCGGCACAGGAGGGGAGCCGGCAGCCGTCTCTCCTCGCCACTGCCGCTGCTGCTGCCTTTGGGAACTCACTGCTCCCAGGTTGGCTCTTTGGTGGGGGCACCATGGAGAAATAGCTGCTGGCAGACAAAGAGTATTTTTATTTTAGATCACCCTGAGAGAATTTCCCCTGGCACCGGACACCACCGCAGGGCCCGAGCTGTTATTGGCTTGGTGGCGCACAGGGAGCCCTGACCTGCCTTAGTTTGTCCTGGGAAAAATCCCATTTATTTTCTCTCTTGCCTGCTCTGCCACACAAGGTCTGATCTTACCTGGCACCTGCTCCTCCGGGCAGCTACCAGCAGCACAGGGGTGCCCGGAGGCTACAGTGCCTGGGCAAGAGGTGGGGGAAAGGCGATGCTGCAAAAATTAATCATAAACACTCTCTCTGACTCAGGAAATCCCTGAGCTGCAAACTCTCATTGCAGGATAAAGAGATATTTGCTGCCCAAATATCTCTATATGTTTCCTCTTATGTCATACTAGTCTGTCAGCATCCTCCTTTGGCCCATCAGACAGAGTCCTGGGCTAGATGAACTTTCACTTTCCATCCTGGTTTGGCAAGGAATAACAATCTGCTCTTCACCTGGCATTTCCCAGCAAAGCAAATAATAGCTAATGAGCTCACTTCTGACATTAAATATTTCGAAAGGTATTTTTTTAAATTATATAGTTACATTTGTGTATAATTAGATATAAAAAGATTATATTTTCTTCCAAAGGAAACAAAACTGTGAAAGCAACTGCATGCAGACTACATAGGAAACTCTGAGAGAATGAATTTGTAGGCTGCAAATTTGTAGACGGGTTTTTATTACTTTTTTCAGTTAGGTTACAAATAAGAGCTTTGACATGGGCAAATGCAGGCATGCATGCGTGAAATTAGTGAGAAAATTCTCAGAAGTCCAATAATTAACAAACGTGCTAGGTCACACTTGTATAGCTGAATTACTGCAATATACATTATAATTTACATTAAGCATATTGTATTACTGAATTAGGAAAAGAACAAAGGACACATGGGATCGTCCGACTTTTTTCTGTTGGGGAATGGGTGGGAGGCATCAGCCTCCCCTTCTCTGAAGGATGCAGGTGTGAGAGGTGCCGCACCTCCATCGTGGCCCTGGGACTGCCTGGTTTGCTGTCACGGGGACCACTGGGCATGGAGAGACACACACGTAACCCCCAGCGGGACGTACTGGTGTGGGCACCACCCTGCGTAGCACAGCACAGCCTTTGCTTCTGCCCAGCTGGACACCAGGAAGCTCTTCCCCCCTTCCCTCCAGGAATAATTAAGATTTTTCCTAAAGCAGGCCTGGTGAGAAGGTGGGATTGCCACGGGTCATTTGGAAACATTTGCTAATGACCTCCTCAGTCCCAGTGCTGAATGCTAATTTACATTATGAATTTCACTTGACGGTAGTGCTTGCTGCCAGAAATGCTGACTCAGGATGCCATGAGGTGAAGATGTTGGAGCTAGCAGAGATATTTAGTAAATCTGCACAGGCTGCACTAATCAGGAAAGAAAGGGATAAAAATTATGATTGGAAGTGACATCATTTAGCTTAATGTAATTTTTTTAATGCTTTTAAGGATGAATGTGAACCATCACACTGAAGGTTCATATACTATCTGCATCTTAAACCTAAACTGTTAAAAAACCTTGCATATAATATCCAGATCTAATCTTACTCTGCCAACCAGCAAGTTTCCAGGAAAAGCAGTGAGGATCTGTAATTTAATAGCATTTAGTATAATGTGCAATTGATGCCAAGAGAAGAAAATGTAGAATTAGCTGTACTAACTTTGAAGGCCCTGAAACAAAGAGGGAATATGCATGAATAGCTGGAGATTCCTCAGATAACAGTAATGTCATAAATTTAGAATATTATAACATACTTTGTAAAGCAAAGTAATTTTATATTCTAAGTAGAGAACAAATATAAAGAGCTTTCCTAGAGCGTGCTGTAGATTAATGAATTTCAAACAGGCACATCAAAGTAAATCTAACAATAACACTGCCACAAATAAAAACTATGACAGGAAGAAGTTGAAATACAGAGACAAAGGGCCAATTTTTTGCTTTCATTATCCCGGTATAAATCCAGTGTAACTTTGTTGATCTCTTCTGTGGCTCCAGGTCTACAGATGGAGTGGCAAAGAACAGAATTTGACTCACTCTTACATTAAAAGTGGAGAGAGTATAGAGCTACCAGCAAAAAAAGCCCCTGGGGTTTTTAGGAGATGAGAGATCTTGAAAGCAGGGAGAGGAAAGCCCTGGAGGAAACGCTTGAAGGGCAGAGCTGTCTTCTGCTGCGGTGTGGTGTTATCCTGGCTGTAGGATCCCTGTTCTGGCCAACGCTGATCCCAAAGTGCAGGAGGAGTCGCTCCAGAAACCCGGGGGATCAAAGGGGACCTAAAGAGAGGGACGACTTGCGGAGGGGGAGTTGGAAACATATGGAAGCGGTGGAGAATTTAAAGCACTCTTACGAACATGGCTTCTCTCCGAGAGCAACCAAGGGGAAGGAAGACGAGGGACACCCAAGGCAACCAGTCCCCTGGGTTGTCTACACGTGTGCTGCTCGTGCCAGGGTGCAGAGCTGAATGCGGAGGGGGCTCGGGCTGGCAGTGTGGCAGCCATGGTGGGCAGCCCGTCTGGCTGGGGCAGCCACAGGGGGTGACAAATCTGCAGCCACATGGTGGGCGAGCGTGGTGACCTCCAAGCTGTGACTCGCACATCGAGGGAAGCAGACCGGGGAGGTTACCAGGCTCATCATAATAAAGGTGCCTGCATGTGTCTCCTACTGCTTCCAGCATCGGTCGCTTTGCACCAGCTGCAGCTTTGCCCTGAGATGGCTGAGCCTCTGATCTTCCCCTGCCGCAGGGCTGGTTTGAGAGGGGGATCACTGGGTCGTATGCCACTGCTGCTGCCTCCGAGGATCCTAACTCTCCCCAGGCAGTGGAAAGGAAATTAAGGAGGTGGCTTTTGCATCCTCAGGGTCATCAATAATGCTTGAGACTCCTGAACGTTTCAGCTGAAATGAATAAATCTGCAGGTGCATCCACTTACTGAGGTGACTTTAGCAAAAGTGTGGAGATGGTAATGCACTGAAGCCTGCACACAATGAACGTAACTCAGTATTTTTGCTGGAAGCTGTTCAGTTGTTACAGTCAGGGAGAGCAGGGTTAAGGCTGACACGTCCTCTCCCTTCTGTTAGCTTTATTCTCCTTTCTAGTGCCTCTGTCATAACAAGCACATATACACATATATGAAAAAGAAGGCTGGGTAATGATGGGACTTGGCACGACATGCTATTTGGGTTCTGCAGCAACCTACTGAAGTGCCACTTGCCAGGTTCCTATTCAACCTGAAGGGATCAGGCAGGCAGCGTATCACATAGCAAAGAATTGCGTAAAAATAGGGAGGACTTGTGTCAGACTCGGAGGAAGTATTGATTGAAGCCAGAAGAGGAGTTAGTGCTTCCTTCAGTGTCTCTAATCTGTCTAAATGACCTGCACAAAGAAACCAGCTGCAGACTTCTTACGTTTGCTCTTACCTGTAAGTGCAGAGCAGGCAGCAAAAAGAAATCAAAGGGATGTCAGATGTACTGTGAAACTGGGTCACTGCACAGCAAATGGAATTTAATGTGAAAATATAAAGAAAATGGTAGGTAAAAACATGAAATAAATGAAGCTAATGAGAACAGCTCACAAAGCAAGCCTTTGGAATAGCAGTTGCCTAGTTTACTGAAAGGGCTGAACATTTGAGAAATCAGTTTCCAGGAAATAAATCAAAACCTGAGAAACTGCTATGATACCTGACCACAGCAGTGGGCTCTTCAGCTTGGGAGCATTGTTTTCATTAGACAGGCTATGGTCAGGGACCGAAGAAGCAGGATGTGGTGCCTGCACTGATTTCCTCAGATTTCCTCATCTTCAGCTGTTGCAGCCAGTCTTCTGAAGGTGTGAGGAAAACTGAATTTAGTCCTTTTTCTGGGGAGAGCTGAAGAAGCTTGTGTCCATTAAGGCAAGGGGAAAGGACCCTGGAAGGCCTTGGGAGAAACCCTGTTACAAAGTCCGTGGGGAATTTTAAAACATCCGTTTTTAAAGTTCTGGTATTATGCAGCATAGTGCTTGATCGAACAAAGAGCTCCTTGTTAAAAGCTGTTGGCTGCTCCAGGGGACTGGGAGGAGGAAACAGGGCAGATCATAAGCCGGAGGATTTCCCTGGTACACTGTGGGAGGCTTGGGGATGCTGCGTGAACACCCTAATATGAATAGGCAGTTGCAGGTCAAGAAGCTCTTTGGGATTTGACAGAGGAAAGTAGCGATGAAAAACTGGGGAAATTAATTTTAGGTGGAAAATTGTGAAAGCTTTTTTTCTCCGTATTGCAAGATCATGGCATTTAAGTTCAGGAATAACCTCAGGACACTTCTTCCAAGTGGGTGGGACACTGCGTGCCAAGTTTCAGCATTAATGAGGAGGCTGAGTGGGGAACGCACCTGCGCATTCCTCTCGTGTAGTCTGGTGCCAAAGGATTTCTGGAGTGGGATGTAGTGTTGGGCCAGAGGGTGGCAAGGGTGGTAAAAGCAAGAATCTGTATTACCTAAATGCGTAGTAGCTCCCAACAGGGACAGGTAGAGAATGGAAGGAGAGGTGGTACATACAGGCTGTCTTCACCACAAAACTAGGTATCTTTGCACGTGCAAATAGAGTAAAACATATTTTCAGTTGGCTTTCCAAGCTAAAGCCATTGAGGTAGAAAGACACTGGTGTTATTCAGTAAATCATAACCTGCATTCTTGGAGGAAATAGAGCGTTAAATAGAAAAGCTAAGTGAACTTTGATGAACCAAATGGCCTATGCTTGTTCCATCATTTTTTATTAATTGCACCAGGTGGCTCGCTCTGGGTCTTTGAGTGTATATCTGAATGCTCTGCTGTGTCTCTGAATTGTCACCTGGACCCTGTCTGCTGGAAGCCTAAGGTGATGGTGACAAACTATCCTCCTCAGGTGTTCTCCAGTAGAGAAATTTAGAAGGAGAAGGACCACACGGATACAGAATATGTAGAAGCCCCCATGGTGATGTACAGATAGGGGCTCTAGGGGACATGGCATTTGCTGCCCCTCAGGAAGTGAACGAGGCTGCTGAGATGTAAACCAGCCCCCTGATAACCCACAGTGCCAGAAATTACTCTTCCCTGATGGCTTTTTCTATATTGCTTCCTCCTGAGGGCAAGGTGGCTTTTGTGCAGATTCTTACCTGGGCATGGCGGTAAGTGGGATGGGGGGGCATATAGCAAATGCCTTTCTACAGCAAGCCCAAGCTCAGCACTCCTCTGCCTTTATTTAAGAAGGGACTTTTTGGCAGCAATGCTAGATGAATGGATTTTTCTTTATGCCTTCAGCTTCTTTGTTGCTGTCACCTCAGATGCCACTGAGCCGCCATGGCGATGACAGTTTGTCCTCTAGATAGAGGATGTCAGTTGCCAATGCAGAGTATTGATTTCTGCTGATTGCTAATAAGTAGGTTGAACTGTAACTTTGCGTGCAGAAATTGAGCTGATGCAGTCTATTGGAAGTGTCACTTGGGCCAGTGGAAATTTCCTAGCTAGCGATTATCTGTGTGCTTCCTTGGCAAAGGCAGTTCCCTAGGGAAAACTTCTCACCCTCTTTTTCACTTGGTTTCCGAAGCAGGTTTTCATGAGACTGCTGCCTCACCCTAGCCTCAGGCGGGGAATTCAAGTGAGGGAATCAGCCCTCACATCAGGAAATGAAACGACATGACATATTCATATTTTCAAAGCAACTACTTTTGGATTGCTTTTGGATTGCTGAAGTTCATCTGCCTTCGGAGTAACATTTACTGTGGAAAATGTAATGCATCTCCAAGAGTAGTCAATCAGCCACCTCCCATCCCTACTGGATATGCAATTCCCTAACCTTATTTTCATGGATATTTTATCTGCACCAACTGTTAGCTACAAGTCTCAGCTCCTGGTCTGTACGGAATAATTCCTGACAGGTCTTGAAAAAAACCCGTTCACACTTTGTTGGTATAGGGCTCAACTGTGCAAAAAAAAAAAAAAAAAAAAGACTGCTTAATGCAAGGAGGACGAGAAATCCTTCTAGATGAGTTCTAAGTGATGGATCCTCTGTCATCCCTTGAGATTTATTCAGCTGAATTTTGATATTTTGACGTATCTCCTCTGTGCTTTGATATATTTTTCTCCCTGTCAGCAAGTCACATCTTAAGCAGTAGCAGATTCTTTGCAATTAACCAGTATTTTGAAGAGTCACAGTTCCCTTTCCCCCCTCCTTCTCTCCCTCCAGTCTTCATCTGGTATTACTCTTGCAAAGTCAGTGGCAAGTGGAAAACTAATCCCGTTAACCTCACTGTAGGATTTCTGAAATTAACTTTCTAGGAAGGAAACTTACTTTCTACTGCACATTGAGACTTCAGAATTACACGCTCCCCTTGAGCTATACTGCTTTGATATCCCCATGATGGATGCTGTATAAAACTTAAGACAGGTATTCATGTTAACAACATTAGTGAAAAATCATATTAGGATGTAGGTATGGTCATATGGGATAAGACTAGTACTCCAGTTGGTCAGGATCCACCTTCAGCTGCTACAAAGGAACTTTTCAGTTGATTATCTATGTAACCATCAAATTTTTCTCCTCTTCAACTTGATAATAAAAATTAAGGGTGGTCTAGCACCATATTGATCTTTCAGGTCTCTTCTGAAGGGGTGAACAGCTCGAAAAGGTGTCCTCTGTTTAGTCGAGGTGTTTTTCCACCCAGCTATGTTATTCTGTGCCTTGTGTGGAAATAATTATTAAGTTACGCAAGAAAGCTTGTTTCGATTAGTGGTCCCAGTGGGTGTGGGGGCATTATACATGCTCCAGTCTGTGAAAGAGCACCTGAGCTGCCCTCTCTGTGCTGAGAAGGCAGGGTCACCTGTAGAAAAACTCTGTCTTAACATGCTGTAGCTTTGTGCTTTGTTTTATCCAAAGGTGAGAAACGTTTACGAGTCACGTGGCTCATAACATGGCAGATGTATAGCCAAGGAATGTGTAACCTCATGCTGGTGAGGTGGAGTCCTTGCATGAAACATGTTGCTAGGCTGATACCTCCTTGTCTGCAGCCTGGTATCTGCGGCAGGAGCCAAGGAATGCAAGGTGGCTTGTAAATAAATTACATCATTTGGATGGTATGAAAGCTGGCTGGAAATGTTTTGTATTCCTTTCCTGGAGGCTCCTAGATGTGCGGAATAGCTGTTCAGGGTCCTTGTTGCTGTTGCTGTTGTTGTTGTTGTTGTTGTTGTTGTTGCTGCAGGGCCTTAAGTTTGCTGATAACATATGTTAAGTGCGACTTACAAGAAGATGAACCAAAGGGATTTGGCAGCGTGAAGCTGTAATTAAGCCTCCGCAGAATTTGGGCTTTTGGGGCATGTAAGTTAACACAGGGAAAACTTGGTGCGACTTTAATGGAAAAATACCTACGGTGAACAAAGAAGAGCTTGTAATTAGTTCCTCAGGAACCTCTGTATTGTAAAACTTCTTAGATTTATTTATGTATTTTGAAACCAAGGATTTAACAAGGGGAGATGGGCTTCTCAGTCAGTGACAGCATTCAACACTCATTGAGGAAAAGGCTTTGCTCTTGAACCTCTTCCATACCTAAATGCCATTCCTCTCTTATACAAGAACAAAAGAGGACCTGGATCATCAAATCCAACCCTCCAATATCACAAGTAGCCATATGGTGTGATGACACCAGCACCAAGGGAACCTGTTCTCTTAACATCCCTGTAGCATTCATTGGCAGTATTGGTTCCTCAGCATGGCACAGGAGGGAAAATGACCTGGGGTGCAGAGGGTTTGCCTGGGCAGGACAGCCGCTCACTGGGACTCAGATGCATCCCTGCTGCCCCCTCCAACCCACTTAACTTGCCAACTAGTGAAGGAGTCTGGAGCAGAGCCCTGGAGCATGATAACTTCTCACAGCTGGAGCAGAAAAAGGGTTTAAACTGCTGAATCACACCAACTGCTGCAATTTATGTGCAAGGGAGATGTGGGGAAAGAGCTTGCTCTTGCCATCAGATATGCAATCCATGTATTATTGAATTTTGTCCTTAATAACCTATGATCAACTCATTCTTTTCTCTGCTTCTCTGCGTAGCATGGCAATGGGAAACTATCACAGATCTGATGTTAATACACAGATAATCAGCAAGCTCGTTAGTCACAGCGTTCAGATGGCTCTGAGCTTGCCTTGCTGCCTGGCAGAGATAAATTAGGGAATGAGAGTGATATAAACCAATATTTTAAAACTATTAAAACCTACGCTCACATTTCAGAAGTTGTTCTACCAATTACCATGCTGATAGAAGGGGAAAGTCTGTTTTCCATTCTTTGTACAGAATATGCATACGTATGTGTATGAATAATTTACACTGCTGGCAGTTTTTCTATTAATAAAGCTACTGTTTATCAATAAAAGTGATTAATAGCTGCTTTGTCCCCAAATTACATTAGGTCATTCAGTGCAGGGCGTATAGCTCCTTCCTCTGTATCTCTGGGGAAGCAGAAACCTCCTGGTCTCTTCAGAAATGGATGCAGCAGTTCAGGAGGATGCAGCTTGCGGGGCAGCTGGGCACCTGAATCTGTGGGAGAGATTGCAGCAGATACCGTGTCTCGGCAGCTCCACCATCAATATCTTTGCAAACTTCCCTGCAAAGTTTTCTGGGAAAGGGCTCTGTCTTTGTCGCCCCATATCTTGTGGGTACGGTGGCAGAATGAAATGCTGGAGCTTGTAGAGAACTTGATGGAGTCTGAGTTGCATTTTTGAAGGAAGACCAGTGCTACGTGACTGGTTCGATCTCCTTCAAAGTCCCTGCACAGCCCTTTGCAAACTGCATTGCACAGAAGGTTTCATGACAAAGGCCACAAAATGAAACCCTTTTAATGACCCCATTATACACTGATGATGTCTGCATTAGTAAAGAAATCTTCCAGGATATCTTTAGTTTCTTTCAAAAGCAACCATGCTAAATGGTGCTATATAGACATTCAAAAAGGGTTCCTCACTGGGATTAATTCAGCATTCAAGCCAGCACAAAACCCGTGTATCCTCGAAGTCCCACTCATGCACCTAGCATTTAATTCCAAACACATGGCCAAGACCAAAACAGACATCAGCTAAGAACCATTCAAGGTCTTTAGTGCATTTAGGCTTCAAGCTGGCCTTCTACGTGACATGAGTTGCCTTTGGAGTGTGTGGGAATTCAAAGGATGCAACTGCATATCTATATTAAATCATTTTCTTATCAGGGTGCTTGTACAAAAGCTGCTGTATCTCAGCATACTGAATTCTTTCCTCATTTTCAAAGCATTTGCTCTGAAAAGGTTTTTTTTTTTTTTGTTCCAGTGGACTGAGTGGGAGACATTGTGGTCTAATCCCACTGGATGAAGGGACTTTCTTCTTCCTTAACTAAGAAGTAAAGGGTGCTTACTGTTGAAAGAGCTTTGACGAGCTTTTGGATGATGCTGGGATGAATTAGCTTTTGCCTCTCACAGCATACATCTTGTTATGCAGTTGTGAAGACAACCGCGTATCTGAAAGGGCTGCTAGCTTTGAAAGATCAAGTTCTTCTGAGCAGGAGCTGTAGGCAATGGCAAAGTCACTTTGCAACACTACCCCCGTGTCTTCTCGTCTACGTGGCTGGTCAGCCAGAAAGAAAAGTTGGTCCCAGTCCCAGACTTGTGCTGGCAGACTTGTGTTTACTTCTGTACCTGACCATGACATTGAGGTACCTTGTTCTGTTCCCTGAGGACCAAGATACTCTGATGCACCTCAGGGCATTGCCATGGAGAGCCGCTCCAGCAGGAGACATGGCTTGGGTCCTACAGTAGCTTGTTCTTTAATCCACACCCCAGGTAACCATTATAAACCCTGAGCTATGTTCTCAGTTTGGCAACCATGCGGCCTGTTTTACTGCAGCACTGAATAACAAAGCGTTTAAAAATACCTAAGCATAAACTTATGACCTCTGAGAGTTTTTTCAGTGGTGCACTTACTGCGTCGCAGTTTTGGGAGTCGGCCTAAAAATCTCCCTGAGGAGAGACCAGAATAGCATGCTTAGAAATGCGTGTGAGTTGCAAGGGATTATAAGGATTAAAGAATGCTCATAGCGCTCCTTAGGTAGAGGCCGACTTGCAAACTTGAACCAAACCCTGGCTTTTAAAGTGAGTAATTTTGAAAGCTTAACATTGCCTTCCAAACAGCATCCTTCCAGTGCTGTAGTTAATTAGCTGATAATCTTGTGCAAGGCTTTACGCTTGGGAACAGCTCTCCAGGAGAGCCCAAACCACAGTCCTTGCTAGTTATAATAGCAGTTGTGCCGTTGATGTCAGTTGGCTTTGGATCAGGCCCTAAATGCATATAATATCAAATTATGTGGCAACTTCGCAATTGCCACTGAACTCAGCAACAACAAAGCAGTCTCCCACTGCGCGTTATCAAGAAAAGTGGGCTCCACAGAAAAGTAAGTGAAGAAAAACCTCCCAACAGCATTTGTGCAATTGTTGGTCGCTGCTGCTGCTGCTTTCATTACAGGAAATGTTTCCTTAAAATTGCTATGCCGCCAGTGTTGCCCATTCTCCGGTCACTGCCTGCCAATATTAATAAGCCAGTGACAAAGTTGTGTCAGAAAGTTCCAGCTCTGACTTTATTTACCCTTGAGGGCAGATACAATCTCGGGAGGAGCTTTGAATCCTATTATGGCAAACCGTGGCTGCAGTGGCAGGCTGATGAGATAGAGCAACCCACACTTCCTCGTCTGAAAGCGTTATTAATAATGTTCCTGATGGTTGTTCAGTTATTTTCTAGTTTTTTTTTAAAATGTAAGACCACATTCCATATGTCCTATTTAATATAAATGCTCTGCTTGGGATGTCCTTCATAGTGGGTGAGAGATTACTGTGAATGATTGAAAGGGATTACTTACTGCTGTCTCTGGACCTAAACAAACCGTGTGACTCCGAGGTTCACAGGCCAGAAATACAGCAGATTTACCACCAAGATGCGGCAGGGACTGCTGACTGTGCTCCACTTTGACATGAGTGGAAGCTGCTTAGATCAGACCGCAATGATGGATACTGGGACCTCGGCAGGGCCACAGCAGACCATGCTGGACAACGATGCTTTTGACAAACACGTGGCAATGCAGTCATTTCCAATGAGGGCAACCCACACATAACTGGATAACGAGATTTTTCCATGCAGTCCCCACAAGATATTTGTTTGCTTAGGAAACAAAGACGCATAACAGGACTTTTAAGTCTATAAATGAGACCATATCTGTCCTCATATTTACAACATGGCTAGCTCTGTCATCTTTGATAACAACACCAAAGGACTGTTTGCTCAGAAAACAAGCCCTCATTGTTCAGGAAATTACCATTTAAATTTATTTTATTTCATTAAACTTCTACTGTTTGGCTACCCACGGTGTGGGAGCACTGGAACGTATACAAAGCAGCAAGACTGCTGAAGTCTAAATCAGACTTTAATAAGGGAATGTCATGTTTCATTTAAAAGCTTCTCCTCACCTTCCTTTTTTGTGCCGTCAAGTGAAAATAAAACTAGAGTTATAATTACATCGCTGCCTCCGCTCCACATTATCTGTGAGATCTCTCACATTTCTTTCCACACCTTTTCCACTCCTCCCTAGCTTTGCCGCTTGTTTAACAGGCTGTCAGGATCCCGGCGCTCCCTCGAATAAGCAGATGACTAGCTGTGGTCCTTGTTCATTATGGGGTGACAAGCTCAAGGAATAAATGCCTACAACATGGAAAGTTTCATGCCGCAGCCTGACTTGGTTGGGTGGAAAATGAGGTGACCTGAGCTTCCCCACTCTCTCTGGAGCGTGAAATTGGACAGAGACTGACTCTGACAGATGCTTACCGTCTTTGGGATCTCATTGCTGCTCTCAGATCTACCCTGCCATGCTGCTGCATTATGCTCTTACAAACTACTGTCAAGTCTTGATTCTCTTTGGAGCGATTGACAAACATTTTGGCCCAAAGCCTCCTTTTTATTCTCCCTAAGCCTTTTCTTTTTTCATTCCTGTATCGTATGCCTTATCTTCCTGCCTCTTCATTATTTGCTTCTTGGCACTTTCCCCCATTCCTTTCTCTCCCATACTTAATTTCTTTTTCCTTCAAATATTCCCTGTGAACAAGCCTGTTGATCCCCAAAGAGTTATAGGCTATTCATTTCCCGGCCTGCCCCGTGTTGCTAGTTCCCAGTTTTGGTCCAAACTCCACACCTCATGGTACCCCCACAGGGCTCCCAGGACTTCAGAGAGGCTCCGTGCACCCACTGGCATCCCTCTCAGGTAACGGCGACCTCAGACCATAGTTTCTTCAGGCAGGGATTTTCTGGCTTTTTGTCTGCTAGATCCCTGGCCCTCTGTCTAAATGGTGTTGAGTGGCGGCATCCATGGTACTTTTAGGACTTCTAGAGTAAATTTATTTTGGAGAAAGCTGGTTGGAGCTGGCAAAAACAGAGCTGGGAGGTGTGTTAACTTTAGCAGTGGTCCAGAGGTTCAGCTCAGTCCCTACTCCTCTGTTGTTTAGTGGGTCGCAATTGTGTTTGGTCTTTGTGTGAATGTACAGTCATTACTAGAATGAAGCACCGATCCTGAAGTCAGTCATGGTGTATTATTAATAGGCAATGTTAAGATTGTAAAACTGAAAGGAAACTCCTGTGTCACTGAGTTTAGTCTTCTCTTCCTGCAGATGATCACAGCATACAACACCCTTACCTAAAAGGTAGATATTTTCTTTTGTGTTACTCGATTGCCTCCTTAAATTAGGAAAGTACATCACTGAGAATGCTACATTCATTATGGGATTTTGCTTTTTGAACATTAAGCTGTGGTTATACAGGCTCCCTCATCCCAGAGACATCAGTGCTGCCTCTGAGAGTGGCAGGCCCACCTTCTTCTCTGCCTCAGGTAGCTCATTCTTGCCACCTCCCTTGAGCAGCATAAACTGTCATAGACTTGCATTGCTAGATGTACTAGGTAGGTGATGCAGCTGGAAGCTAACCTGGCTAGAAGAAAAAAAGAAAAAAAAAAGGAGAATATTATCTGACTTGAGGGGATGAGCCCCACCATACAGCTATACAAACACTAGAGCTAGAACCTTGACGCAGCTGGAAAGAGGAGCCAGGGAAGTACCAGAAGACCTCTTCTGAGCGGCCTGGATTTAAGCCAGGTTAAAGTGACTCTTTACTGCAGCCTTAAAATTGCCTCTTTTGCTAGCCTTCACAAGAGACAAGAAAGAACCAGCTGCACTTCCACTATGCTTTATCTGATGAAGCCTCTTTCAAGCTTTTCATAAAAGTAGGCAGCATTGTTCTGAGTAAAAGAGAAGCGCAGTTTCATGGGAAAAACAGTGGCTGAGCACTTGATGGTTAAAGTGCCAGCCATTGGCACGGGCAGGCGCACACTGAATGCTGTGCATTTGTCTTTAACCCAGGCAGCAGACAGGAGCGCAGAGGTTAAGTGACACAACTGGTTGTTCTCCGATTCTGAAGTTCTCTGATTATACAGGTCTCTTCATCTGGAATAGCTGCTTGAATATATCACTGTGACAAGAAGCCATATTCTGCTGAAACTGCTTTAAGCTAGTACGCTTAGCAATTTACCGTGCTGCAGCTTTTATAAACACTTACCAGAAATATTTCATGGTAATTTTTGATCAGATACATGCAAACATTCAGTAGCAGCATTCAATGGAAATTTCAGGAGCTTTACCACTAAAGCCTCTCAGTGGGTCTGAATTCATTTGTAGACAGACTGATCAAAAGGAAACCACTATTAGCATCGAAATATAAAAGTTTCAGTTTGTAAATGATCACAGTCCTTTGTAAATCCCAATGAATGGGAATTATTTTAAAGGCTTTAAACATCTTTTTATTTCTTATCTTGTTTATTAGTATTATCTGTGGTAAGATGCTCAAGCAAAGCACAGGATTAATCTGACTGATTTATCATTTTACTGCTGTGATGGTTTTTATTGTACATGGAAGTCCATGGATGTGCAAAACAACATAATATTTACTGAATATAAAGCCCATTATTAGTCTCCTGGTGTGTACAGCCAATGAACTGATCTTAGGAAACAGTATAAGCCAACAAAGCCCACTGCTTGATCCAACATGAAGTATACAGCAGCTAATGCAGCTCCATAATAGTAGACCCTAATAGCAATCTTTGAAATGGAATGATCCCAATAAGGACTGACATCCATTATGGTTCTTTGTATTTAAACAAAAGAGGACATATTGGGGCTGCCGTACGTAAAAGGGTGGGATCAAAGTTCAGTCCAGAATTGCCAATCCAAAGTTTCCTGGAATTAGCACAAATTATAAAATATGTTTGATACTGCCTCAGAACTGGGGCTGGATTGTATCTTTGGTCCCTTCCAACCCAATGTTTTATGATTCTGTGGAGTCAGTGGAAAAATATCATGGAGCAGATGAGAATTTCACCTTACAAGAAGGGCAAAAAGGGCACAAAGATAAAGTGACACCAGGAAATGGTATCAACAGAGGAACACTAGCTGTAGGCAAAAGCAGTTTCTGTTTTATTGTCCCTTATCTCCTGGTGGGAATTTTTCCTGCTCTGTAATTCCCCCCTTCTGTGCTTCATGTATACTATGCTGATTTGCTGATTTGTAGTTGTGGCACTTTTGTTACCCTTAACATCACCCGTGAGTGTAGCTCACACAGGCGTCACTTTTCAAACAAACACAATTGTGGAAATGGAATAACGCAGTGGGCAAGTACTTGCTGCTTCTTATTCTCATCTTTAAAGAAGTATGGCCATTGCATGTCGCTTTCATGGTTTTGAGTTAGTCTTTCTCACTTATTAGTCGCATTCTACGCAATGCCTTCTGCTTTGTTTTCCAAGTCATTTCTGAGTTTTATGCTTCTTAATTGTAAAGCACCCTGTATTTTTGGTTTCTCATGGGCAAACAAATGGAAAGTCAAAACACATTCACCTGATCGTGCCCAGCACAAAACTCATCACTCCTGAATTTATATGTAACGCTCTTTGCAGAGACAAAATCCTGCTACCGATACAGCTGAGGCACGCAAATAAAGAAAATCAGCTTGAAAACATGCAGTCAAAAGAACTATGACGCGGTATTTAAAAGACGGGTAGACATGGTGCTGAGGGACATGGTTTAGTGGTGGTTTTGGCAGTGTTAGGTTGATGGTTGGACTCAATGATCTTAAAGGTCTCTTCCAACCTAGGTGATTCTATGATTCTATGATTTTCCTTTTCCCCCTCCTCTCTGTGAATATATAAGTTTCGTATTTAATGTCTTTGCCCATAGAATAAGCATCTCAGGTTGTTTTCTTCCTCACCACATCCCTGAATAACAAATACAAGTTGTATTAGCATAAACTTTAATTGCTAGCTTTGTTTGTAAAACAACAGCTTTTCTAATACAGTGTCCATATGTTGACAGACCTCAGCGTGTTAAAATTCTATTCTTTCATTTCAAAGTTTTTTCTGGGTGCTTTGTGTTAGTGTTACAGCCTTATGCCAGTGGCTGCAATAGGTGCTTTTGTTCCTGCTGTGGAGTTGCTAGCGCTGGTGCTTACTCTGCTGTCTCCTGTTTCTGGTGAAATCGATGGTTTCAGGTCCTCTTTGATCTGTGTTAATTACAGAAGGGCATGAAAGCAATGTTAATTGCTTAGCTTCTGACTCCAGTTCTTGTCCTCAGAAATACATTTCTCCTCCCATATTGACTTTGTGGGTGCAAACGCATGGGTTTTATCCAGCGATGGGACATGCCCTTGCCAGTTCTCTGTGACCAGGCTTTGAGCAGCAGGTTGTTCTGCTCAGTCATGTGCTGAGTGGTGCAAAAGTAGGCTCCTTGCTTCAGAATTGCTTCCTGTTGGGTGTGAAACCTGAGCAAATAATTCTCTTTCCAAAGAGAAAGCTTATATTGTTTTCTGGATGTTTATCCCCCACTGTGTAGGTATTAATCTCTCTATTATGGGCACTATTAATAATTGACAGAGGGCAGGAAATACAAACAGTTTTAATCTGAGCTTCATACATTTATTTAACAACAACATATTCATTTTTAATGGCATTATGGATTTTTAAGTAGGGGGAAAAAAGTGCATTCTCTCACTGGGTTGTGATTTAGGTCTTACATTCCTACATGGGAGAAAAAGTTCAGATCTGACCTTGAGGCATTTAAACACAATCTTAAATAGTCATGATAATATTGAAACCTACTCATTCTTGTAAAAGTATCTTCAAAGGAAACTGTGATAGGGTGCAATCACTGGAATGTGTTTATTATAGGTCTCGGCATTGCTACCTAAACCCATAACAAGCAAGATAGCACCTCAGACAACCTTTATTAAGTACCCATTCATTGAGGGGCAGGTCTCGACCACCATTTACTAGATTTAATGGCTTTTTGGGCATTATACTAACAAAAAATTCCAAGCTCACTCCCAAAGCCAAATGTGATGCCAGAGTCTACTGTATAGTAGAGTCTACCCTGCTATTCAGAAATCATCAGTCTTATATCTCTAGGTGCCTCGAACACATTTGAAAAATGTAAGCTTTAGAAAGTTTTTCCCTATTAGGCTTGAACATCCCCTTCTTGTGCTAAGTGCTCTCCAACCCAAACTGTTTCACATAAGTCTTTTTCACTGGCATCGAGCAGTCCCCATACACAGCTCTTGGTGGCCTCAGCTTGTGCTGGTGTTTGTGAAAGTGCATGGCAAACTGAGCCAGGGAACTGGTCTGGCTGAAAAAAATAACAGAGGATGAGGGAAAAAATAAAGGTCATTGGATTCCCTGCATTTGCTCTCTGTGTGGCAGACACAAGACACTGGAGGTGAGGGAGAGGAGCTGCCCATTGGCTTAAATGACATTGCTACAGGTTGTCTAACCCCAGCCTCAGGGTGAAGCCTTTCAATGATGGCACAGTTTTCATCAGCCATGTCAGAATATAAATTCCCAGGTCTGGGCTTGCTAAAATGGCCTTCAACAGAGCTTCTGCAGTCATGGAGACCTAGTCAAACTGTGCTTGATGGCAGGTCAGCTGGAGGTCACTGTCACACAATGCTCACCAACAGCAATTGTCTCTAAAAGGGTCACAAAGTCATGTTTAGCATCTTTCTAGCTGAGAAGACTCCTCACCATTATCTTCCAAGATGACCCTAGAGAGGTTAAACCTTGAATCTTGCATCTTGGCTGATTCACTCATAAAGCATATGTAAAAACACTTGCTTGTCTCCGTCATGACATGAGAAGCATAGTAAGCAGAGGTGACTGGGGGATTTCTGAGGAAACACACATTCTTTTCATCAGAATCAGATGTGAGAAGCTCTGGCTCAGGTCTTTGGTTGATTTGAGGGTGTCAGTTGCAACCTTCTGACCAAGACAGAAGCTCTAACCAACCTGCCTGCTGCCTACTCTAGGGAAAGAGTGTTTAGGGGTTTGGTGTTGGCATTTCATGATTTTTCAGTAAGCAATATTGAGATAATTCTAAAGGAGAACAGGAAGCATTTTTGAAATCCTGGGAATTTTGGAGGATGGAAAACGTGTTTCCAGATCAGCCTAATTCTGAACAGCAAAAAACCTGGGGAGGGATAGGAATTTTTGGTGCCGTGAGGGATGTAAGTGATGCTAAATGATAACATGCACACACTGATTTTATTTTCCCCATCTTTGATTATCTTTGGCCAAGAGATGTAACAAAAAAGTCTACTGCATACTTTGGCATGGAAATATTTCCATAAATCTGAGCAGAAGCTGAAGTTGCCTGCAGCTGACTATGGGCGGTAGCTTGTGTTTGTCTTAGACAAAGTCCTTTGGGGATTAGGGGCTTTCCCAGCTGGAGGTAGACTGTCAGGGCCAAGGTGGGAATTATTCCACACTGGCATGTGATAGAGATACTGCCGTCTCAGCTTCACAAGGCCTGTTTCTGCCAAGCTTTACTCCTACGAGTAAGCCTTCCTTGGGCTAATTGTCTCTCATTGGATTTCAGTGGATAGAAAGAACATTTTCATGTAAGTGACAGCAGGCTGAGGCGAGGTCTTGTGCCTTTGCTCTGGTTTGGATGGCTTCAAGATCTGTAAAGCTGCTCTGGTGCCAGGTTGTGTTTGAGTTTAACATGCCTTGTTTCATATCATATTAACTCCAAGGCCTGCAAGAAGATTGAGCTTAAGCACGTTACTTCAGTCATGTGGCTGTAAGGGCTTGCAGATCAGAGCAGATAGTAGTCTGCTCAGCTCATAACACAGGTAGTGGAGCTCAGGGGTATGCCTACCTATCTGTTGGATATGCACTGAACATCTCTGTTGCAAGACTGGACAAGACTGCAGCTAACATCACTGCCTTGGAAGATGCATGCTCCTGCAGTGACTTAGCTGGGTGAGATCCCACAGAGAATCTCCCAGAGCCCAAAAGCAGAAATCCTATCTCCCCTAAAACTCCACCGCTCCCTGCCACAACTGTCTCTACCTAAGCAGGATCATCAGTATAGTTTACAAAACAAGATAAAGAACAAACTGAGGCACCTTCTGAATTAGTGGCGACCTGGCTAACAATAGAGAACTACCTCTCAAGTCCTGTCATTGTTCCCAGAAGAATGATTTTGTTCAGTCCCAGTTTTGCTTAAGGAGAGATCAAAGGAAGGAGTGAAAGAAAGAAGAGCTATTATAAGCATGAACACCTTCATTTCCCTTCATCCAGAACACTGAAACCTGTAGGAGTGTTGTGCATGCATCTGACAGCAGAACTGGGTCTGCCATTTGTGGCTTCTATCATTTTTTTTTTTTCATTCTGAACTCGTCCAGTCATTTCAAGCTTTTGAATAGATGTGGTGACACAATGGCTTTCCCTGCCCCCTGCCGCTGCCATGATCCCTCTGATAGTTCTGTCTCCTGAACCCCATCTGTACCCGCAGCCCAAAGTTTAAATAGGGCATTGGCTGGAGCCCTTTCAGCTGCATTTGATGGGACTTTACTGCTTTGGAGTCATGTTAAAGCTGATATATAGCTCAATCTACACTGCCCACAAAAGGTAATTGTTCAATTTTATTTTTATAGTGCTTCAATTTACAGCAGGTAGTTAGATTTTGTATAGGCTTATGCATTTCAGATGGCAAAGCCCTATCATTTTAGTGCAAAGGTTTCATGTAGCCACCTGCAGACTGTATTTTAAAAAGCCTGGAATTTTTTTGTCCTGGGTTCTGGGACAACTTTCTTACACCTGTGCTTTAATATGACGTAGGATTAATTATACTCTATAGGCAACTCTGCAACTTTTGTCTTTGCCTCTGAAAGGAATGCTTTAGAGGTGTCCAGCCACATTAAGGGGGGAAAACCTTCTCTACATTATTACTTTGCCATTTTTCAGCTGGATATTGCTATGTAGTGATGGTTCTGCAGCATGTGAATATTTCCTTGTAATGGGCTATTTCACATGTAAAAATTGCATTCCTGGGGTCCCGGGCATATTACGAGCTTTAGAGACTCGCTGACCCAATAAACACCAGCACATGCCATACTTAGTTATTTTTCCCAGAGCAGATAAACTTTTCAAGACACTAAATGGAAAAGAAGATGTTGACTGTAGTGAATGACTTGGATGACAATCACCTAGATTACATGGCAAACCAGCAGAAGGCAAAGCAGTTTGGCTTTCGCAGGAGACTTCACAATGTTACTTAATTTAATGGTACTCCATAAAATAATAAATACTAGAATGAGAGCCTATGGGGTGTTTCTTGGTACCTTCCTCAGACAAAGTCTTATGTCTTTGTCTAATGGCCTGCTTCATTACACAGGAGCAAACAACTATCTGTTATCATGCTGTTAGTAAATCTAATCTATTATCCTCTCACCAGTAATGGTCAGTGCATCTGAAAACAGTTCTGGATCCTCCATATTGGTGCTAATGGGAAGATTGCTTTCAAAACTTTACCAGTTGGGAACATGTATGTGATACAAAATCCCTTTTGCTTTTCCTTCCCATAGTTTGGTTGCTGCTGAAATGTTAAGCATAAATAATTTTGCCAATGCTAACTGTTGCTCCTGTCTCTGTCTCATTAATAAATGCAATAACCAAGAGATCTAGTGTGGAATCTGTGGGCATCCTGCTGTTAATCTTTTGCCATAGTAAAAGCAAGCTGACTATTTTCATTCTTTGATCTCAGTCTCTTAGCCACTTTCCAATGCATGACGAAATGTTACCTCTCATCCCATGACTACTCATTTTTCATAACAGTCTTTAGTAAGGGACTTGGTCAAAAGCTTTTGCAAGTTTAAATAAATGGCCTCTGGTGGTTGCTAAGGGACGGGGTATTTCAGCTCTCCATGTGAAATGTGTGAAATGCAAGAGTATTTGAAGGCCAAGCTTTCTTACCAGCGAGATATGACCACAGGAGGGGGATTCATCTCAGCTGCCTGTAGCTGTCTACATGCCAGCTGTCTAATCCACGTTAGTTATCTAAGCTATGTCTTTAGTCACTATAGAGGGAAAGAAGTACCTCAAAAGGGCAATCCATTTCATCCTAAAAAGGTGTGTTTAAAGGTTTCATTTGCTGAGATGCTGACTTCAATGGCAAAGTTGGTTTAAGTAGCTTCTGCTCCTGAATTTGCAACTCGCTTCTTTTTGGATGTGCTGGTACAGCTGTTGCTGGGACCGTGCTAGAAGAGGGCAACTGAATAGATTTGGCTTATTTTTAACCTCACAAGAGACCCTTATGGAAATTAAGGATATGGTTTCACAGGCAGCTGAGCTGATTTAATGGCTAATTAACACAGAAAGGTGAAGGTCTGGGTCATCTTCCCTCCTCCTCTCTGACAGGGTGGTCTGGTCCTCCCTTACATGCCCAGCTATGTGTTTCCATCATCTCTCTGTGTCAGCATGGTGCTCCTATACTTGCATGATGAACTTGTCAGGGAAATCATCGAACAGAAAATGAGCACTACCAAGCATAATAATTTTTTTAGCTACATTATGTCCTTGATTTTACTGTTGTTGCACCTACCAGAATTTTGACGCTGGTGGTGAGGGAAGAGAGTGTGGAGGAGGTTGGGCCAGACCACTTGGCAGTAGTGTGTATTTCCATGGATGCAAAATGACTCATGAAACCAGACACTACGTATTCACTGGGTGAGAGTTAAGGTCATGTCATGCTTTAAAGCAGGTTGTCCAAGACTGTGTCCAGATATTCAAAACCTGACTGAACACAGTCTTGAGCAACTTGGTCTAGCTGACCCTGATTAAACAGGGCATTTGAACTAAATGATCTCAAGAGATTCCTTCCAACCTCAACAGTACTGTGATTCCATGATCAGGGACTGTCCCCCACAAAGTCTTTTTGTGCTGGTCAGATCAGTAGTAGGCTTTACAACCTTGTTCCGTAATGTAATGCCACAATTGAGAAGGTGGCAAACTGGACCACGAGACTGTGAACACTTGACTGAGGGTGGTAGGGAATGGAAGTTTTATAAATCATAGAATCGTAGAATCATGCAATGATTTAGGTTGGAAGGGACCTTAAAGATCATCTAGTTCCAACCCCCTTGCCATGGGCAAGGACACCTCCTACTAGACCAGGTTGCTCAAAGCCCCATCCAACCTGGCCTTGAACACTTCCAGGGATGGGGCCTCCACAACTTCCCTGGGCAACCTGCTCCAGTGCCTCACTACCCTCATAGTGAAAAATATCTTCCTAATATCTCATCTAAATCTACCCTCTTCCAGCTTGAAGCCATTACCCCTCGTTCTATCACTACGTGCCCTTGTAAAAAGTTCCTCTCCAGCTTTCTTGTAGGCCCCTTTCAGATGCTGGAAGGCTGCTATAAGGTCTCCCCGGAGCCTTCTCTTCCCCAGGCTGAACAACCCCAAGTCTCTCAGCCTGTCCTCATAGCAGAGGTGCTGTAACCCTCTGATCATCTTTGTGGCCCTCCTCTGGACCCGCTCCAACAGGTCCATGTCCTTCTTATGTTGGGGGCTCCAGAGCTGGACACAGTATTCCAGGGTGGTCTCACAAGGGCAGAGTAGAGGGTCAGAATCACCTCCCTGGACCTGCTGGCCATGCTTCTTTTTATGCAACCCAGGATATGGTTGGTTTTCTGGCCTGCAAGTGCACATTGCCGGCTCATGTTGGAGTCTCCGACTCCAGAGACATTCCAAACCCGCCTGGACGCCATCCTGTGCAACCCGCTCTAGGTGACCCTTCTCTGGCAGGGGGATTGGACTAGATGATCTCTGGAGATCCCTTCCAACCCCTGTGATTCTATGTTTCTGTGATTTTGTGATTCTGTGATTCTCATCTACCAACACCCCCAAGTCCCTCTCCGCAGGGCTGCTCTCGATCCATTCTCCGCCCAGCCTGAACCAGTTTTCCTGCTGCAGTCAGCATCTTGTTGAGCAACTTCTATATAGTTTGGAGTAATTTTGTTCACTCCAGGCACCTATTTCATTTAGCTGATTGTAGGGGGAGCCTTGATGAGTAGCTTAGATTAAGTGGCTAACTTTCAGATGACTGAAGTTTGGCAAGAGGAGTGTCACTATAAGCTGCTACACATCAGTGCTACTTGAGGCCCAGAATGCAGCCATTGTGAAGGGTTGGCTAGTGTAGACTCACAGGGCTCAGGGAAAGCCTTTCACAGTATGGTAAAATCATTTCACTCCTGGACCTGTTTTTTTGATGTTAATGTTATGCTTGGAAACCTCAGCCGATCACTGCACTTTCCTGATTTCCTGTCTCTAACTGATTTAAGCGGGGACTCCATTAGGACATCACAAATGATGTGGTAATTTGTTATGCTCAGAGCCTCTTCACTTATTTAAAAAGAATGAAAGCAATGGGTGAGTCATCCATTATTTATTGATAGCACTTAAGAAAGCACTGTGGTAGATGCTATTGCAAACAGATATACCATGTGATTGAGAAATTAAAGTCTGTGGAAGACTCTTTCTAAAGATTGTTTCAAAAAGTCTTTCAAAAGTAAACTTTCCGAGCTTTGACAGTTTTGAAATGATTGCTTTGGAAGCTCTTTCAAAGTTTCATGAATAGCTATTTTCAGATGGCACCAAAAAGCCACATAAATTCCTTTACATCCTTAGATGCCCAGATGTTGTACCTAATTCTTGAATGAGGAAGGCCAGAAGATAGCTAACCTACCTTCTATCTAACCTACCTTTCATTATGTCTTTAGAGAAGCGTATCTCTAGATCATTGTATGGGAGAGAACACAACCTAGAGTCTAGCTTCTCCACCTTCATGACTTGCTGATGTTCAGGGTATTTCCACAAAGCAGGACCTCCTTAGAGAGACTGCAAATGTGGTGAGTCACAGTAAATGAGGATCCAAGAAGAGGTACCTTTCCCTTCTCTCTCCACAGAAACCTCAATCACAATTTCTCTTGCTTTCTTGCCAAACCAGACACATTAGAATTTGGCCCTTACATTGCTGTCTAATGACATAAACCTACTCACATGTTTCCTTTCTTATGCTCGGTATATCTAATATCAGAGAGAGGTGGAATGTATCGTGTATTTATGAGGTGGAGTCAAACTGATAACCAATGGCCCTAGAAACAGTGTAAGTAAGTTATTAGGGTGGGGACTCATCCTCCCAGCTTTGAATGCCTACAGCATAATGTTTATGTCTGAAGTAGTTGTCTAGATGGCCTTTATACTCAAGGGGAAGAAGCAGGCACTTCTAGGCTGTGATTCATCCGGCTGATTTTAGTCGTCTTGCTTTGGCCCAGAAGCTTCTCTTTCTTTCAGCTGACTAGGTGAACAGATCAGATGAGGATATTCACGTGGAGGTAAGATGAGTCCTCTCTTAGTGTATACCAACCACAGCACACATATGTGTGTGTAGCCTACCTTTCTGTGTGTGGGGGAAAAGTTAGTATGTTCCATAGAAATCAGATTGCTGCAATCCAGCAAACGTAATAAAAACTTTAATTCAGCTGGCTTTCAGGAAATGAGAAAATCAGTGTGTGGCTGGCGGAAGAACATAAAGGAGGAGACTTTACTGGTTTAAAAGCACCAAGACAAATATAAAACTGCTGGCCTGTTCTTTAGACTCCTGGAAATTAGGTCCAGTCTGTTGTTCCTATGAGCATTTCACTAAAAAATGCAAATGCCTTGCCAGGTGAGATACTTGCTTTTAAGTTTCTGCACAATGTGGAGCCATTCAAACTCATATTCCTCTCTGCTATTTGTATATGTTGCGACACTTTCCACTTTTTCTAAGTATCTTACCAGTGTGCAGAAAGGTTAGTAGGCGCAGCCTTGAGCCAACTGAAGATTCTCCATCTGTATTTGGAAATTGCAAAACTGCCATGTCTCTGCACAGAATTAGTTCAAGCACTGTGCCAAACTAATAGAACTACGTAGCCTGCAGATTATATCTGACTGGCTCGGAGGGATGGAGACATCAGAAATGTAGGCATCTACTCTGCTGGGCTGAGAAATGTGTTTGTGATAGCAAACACTTTTTTTTTTTTTTTTCCTGTTGAATGTTGTGTAAAAGAACTAGATGAAAACCACCATTAGTGTGGTGAGGTCTACTTTCTCTGTAAATTGATCATGGCCCACCGCTAAAGTCCTATGCTTAATCTTTAGAGGAGATTTGAACTTCACTACTAGGTTCTTTTCTGCTGTAAATATCACTGTATTTATTTAGTGCACAGTCTTTGTTGTTATGCTGCACTGGTATCTGAGTAAAACTGAAAACTTGTAATAAACAGGAAATCAGAGGAGATAAACACAAGGTAGTTTTTTAGTTTCTGTGGGATTTTGAAGGACCAATTGTTCTGAACCAGTGCTGCAAATGTTGCAGTTTGTCTTCATACATAGCAATATCAAAAACAATCAACCTCAGAAAGTATCTGGTTTCCACTGGCAGAAAAAAATAAAATCAAATAACTGTTGTGGGTTTTTAAATACTGGTCTTTTGTGCTTTCACGAAACCCGGATATTTTCAGGCAAGGCTTTCTGCCTTCAACCGTCCATAACAAACAAAAGAATGTATTAACTACTCGTTCATGTATTTCTACTGTTGATGCTGGAAGCCCAGAGGGTCCTTACCTCCTGACTTTTCCCATGGCAGACCGCAGAGGAGCTGGTGACCAAAAAAACCCCCTATCTCAGACTCCTGTGCAGAATTCCTTGGATCATTCTGAAGCTTTGCCTATATGAAACATTTTTTAAATGACAAAACAGCAAATTCTGCAGGAAAGAGTAGTTTAGTGGAATTTTCCTATCGTCTTTTCTTCTGCTGAAGTCACTGGCAGTGCTCCCATTTATATAAATGGAATCAAGGTTTCATCTACACCTGTAATGGTCATATTGTGCCTGGAGTTTTGCTGTGTGTAAACTTTCTATGAAAAATGTTATTGTGAGAAATTTAATTTTCTTCTCCCATCATTAGCCGGTGTAGGAAAACAAGCCATAAGCACTGTGAACTGTGGTACAGCAGGTTAACAAAATCATTTACATTTTATCAAAGACTAACGAAGTGTTCTTAAAAAAGTTCCAAGCCTGTCAGCACCTGCTGATGTACTTTTGTTAATTTATGATAAAACATTAGGTCCTGGACACCCTGCTTATGCATATTTTCAGTGACCTCTTATGGAGCAGGAAGTGTATACTCTTAGGAAGCAAAGTAGGTAGACTCCAAGATGATGCGATCAGACTGCATTAGCCTCTTTGGAGCTGAAGGAATTGGGATTTATGAGGAATCACCGAGGGGAAGCTCATGTTTTCACTGGTAAATAGCAATATAGCCCAAGTGCTGCAGTCAGTGCTCAGGTGACAAATGACACTAGAAACCCACCTGTCCAGAACAACCATCACAATGGCTTGGAAAGCCTCAGCTCCCATTGCTGCCACAGGAAAGGTTGTGCTTTGTACATGTTCTTTTCTTTACCAGAGAGGCCCTCACTGTGAGTGGCAAAGCAACGGTTACATGGTCCAAAGTGTCCGGATGAGCGAGGCTCCCTGACAAGAGGGACAAGCGTTGTCTCAGGTGACTTCAGCTCCCTGAAGGTCAAATATCTACCCTAAAGCTGTGGTTCCTTGAATATTTCTCTTGGCAGCAGTGCTGCTTTCAAGCAGTTCCTGCTCTGGCTGCTCATTCTTGCTCCCACGTTTCTTGATAGGTCAATACTGTTCTTCATGTGGCTATGCATTAACCTAATTTGAGGGTGGGGGAGACAACCGTACAGAACAACCTTTATATTTCTTTTTTTTTTTTCCCCATTGTTTTTCAGCTGGACTAGTTCTGTCATCTGATTCATGGAATGTCCTCTCAAAAAGCTGGGTCAACATTTCCAAGGAGCAGTGAAGTCTGGGGAGAAGAAAGAGGGGGTGGGAATATAGTGTGCTGCCACTGTAAAGATTCACTGTAAAGATTTTTTAAGATACGTATCTCCCAGCATGGGATGAATCACTTTCCAGAGGTGCCTGTCTCTATCTGTTAGCCATATATACAAGCTAAGCAACTAACTTAGATGAACGAAGCCATTCAGGTGCCAAAACATCGGTGCCTACTAGCCATCATGTGCTTTAGGGTATTCTTGGCCTCTGGCTGACACTCTGGAGGTTAAGTCCTGTGTCATAGCTGACAGGCCTGTGCAGGCATCTTGGCTCTGCAAAGATGTCTAAAATGGCACTAGATGTGTGTATTTGGGCACCTGAATTGCTCTAAAATTTCAGCTTTAGACAGTTACAGCTAACTTCAGTTAACAAAGTGTGTGAAGATCTCTTGTCAGTGTATACATGCAAAAACCACACATGTGGATCTTCTCTTCCAGCCTTTATCACCTAGTCTGGAGCAGTGCATAGGAGGGCTCATCGCGTGTGTCTCCTAGTGAGTGACGAGGAGCAGAATCCAAAAAACAAATGTGAAACCAGTGCAGCCAGGGGTAATAGTAACCCATCCCTATTTTTTGTTCTAGTGGCTGGAAAAAAGGGAAAATAGCTTAAATTATCCTTGAGTGAAGTTACTTTTTTAGTGGCCGTGCAATGAAAAAAAGGAACAACTTCCAAGGGAGGCATAGACTCCAAAAGACAGTCTTCAGGAGGACTCATGGCCTTGCACCTCTCTTCTCTTTGCATGGACATAATCTGCGAAGTTGTGAGCATGCGTCCGTGGCTTCCAGCAGCATCCCCTAGAAAAAGAAATTATTCTATTTGTGCACCTGGGAAGCAATTTGCTGCTGCCCTGAACTAGCAATAAAGCATCTTGTGTTACTGGCAGGTAGGCTTGAAGGCTTCACCTGTTACCATTCTTGGCTGTCTACCAGCTCTGTAAAGGGAGGAGATATCTTTTATTCTGCGCCTACATAAGGCACAGGAGGGAAATAAGGAGTGGAGGAGTTTCTTATTCCCTTGCAAAAGCTGTAGTCTCAGCCCATGCACATACATTTTAATTCATTTGTAAAAAGTCCTTTGTTACTAATGAACTTTCTCAGAAATTTCCCTCTTACTTTACAGTGTATCCATGGAAGGCCCATGTGATTAAAATCCTTGGGCGTGCCATGGAAGATGGGACCTGCTTTAATTATAATGTGTTGTTTGCTGGCCATTAAATAAAGATGAAATAAATTGTCCCATTTTCTGTCTCTGAGGCTGGTTGGTTGAGCGTATTACTCATCTGGGGAGAGTGCATTGTATTGCCAAGGCTGAGAGCACACACATTTATCATTAGTAACAGCACAGGGATGAGTTGCTTTCCTGTAGCCTTGTCTTTTGTTCGTGAGATTAACTTGTTTTCAACGTTGCAAATTCAATGTTACGGAACAATTCCATACTCAGTCATTTGAGAGCTGAATATGGTTTTCCCTCCTGTAAAAGTGCAGGGGTTTCCTATCTTGAGCAGTATGCTTTTAAGATTTTACAGTTATTATTTACTACTGGAATGGTGTATCAGTCTTTAAATATAGGGGAAGGCAAGGTCTTTTCACTATGCAAGTAGACGTGTGCTCTCTTTGCCATCTTTCATTGGATCTATTTTGTTTGCCAGTGAGAATATTTCATCTGCAGAGTTTATGGACTCGGGCACCTTTAATCCAAAAGCTGACATTGCCTCAAACCCAAAATCAAAGCCATTTGATATTTAGAGCTGTGGAGTCTGCTTAACCCCCGCTGATTCTTGCCCTTACTGCAAAGTCAAGTCTCTTCATTTGGGTGTCAAATATGGATTTAAGTGCATGATGTTGTTAACCCTTTGGCTTCTAACGGTGATAGGTTTGTTGACTTCAATGACAGGATGGAGAGATGGCATGAAGGACTCCTGTAAATGAAGGTGATAATTTATTCTGCCCTGTCTGGTATGGTGCCACGATGGAGGTCTTGCTTTGTTTAGTGCTCAAAGAGATTCCATTGAGACTTCTTAAAAGGGAGACATGGGTAGTTACATGTGAAAAGCAGGGAGAAGAGCTTCACTACTATCTTTAGGCATTTCGGTCAGCACTTGCCATCTAACTTCCAGCTGGAGCTCCTCCAGAAGTCAGGCTCCAAAGACATCAGTGGGTTTGATCCGTGTTCCCTTACCAGCCATGCTGCTGTGAATCCATGGCAGCAGGAGGTCATTTTTAGGCTCAGATCTCCAAAGAGGCCCCCGGGGAGCATGCTGCCTTTCCCTCCGCTGCTGCAAAGAAGAGGGCTTCTAGCTTCTAGATGCCTGTGCCCATCCACTATGGGTTCCCTATTCCTGCAAATGAATTAATAACAGGTCAGCATCTTATTAGTGCTCCCAGGGCACTTCCCAGCACCTCCTGGTTTCTCTGTGAAAGAGGAGAGAGCAGTCCCTTTGAGGCAGGGATGATTTTACTCCTACAGCACAAACTGCCGGTGACACAGGCGAGGAAACCCATCTTCAAAGTGAGGAGGGAAGGCAGCGGCTGCCTCGCGTCCAGACGGCTGCTCACCAGTTAGCATGGCACTGGACGATGAATATTACATTTATTCCTCTGGAACAATGCATCCAAATTCTTAGTGCTTATGGGGAAAAGGTTGGAGGCAGCTCTAGGGCACTATGTGAAAGGAAATAAAAAAGCAGTTGTAAATCATTACAATCCAGTGGGAGAAAAGAAAAAAAAAAAACACCAAACCCCCAAACCCAGCCCATTGTCTTTTATTACAGTGCTAAATCAATGAGAAAGGAGGTGGGTGATTTGTCAAGGTGGAATCCACATCACTTACAACAGCTGAATTTGCTTTCATTAGAATGTCAGTTTTCTGATAAAATTATTTTGCTTTTATTAATTAGCCTTTATGCAAATGCATCCCTCAAAAGTGCTAGTTCCTGCTCACAAGTATGAAATCCCATCTGCGTGGAAGTGGAGTGGTTGTGTAACTGTCCTCCTCAAGGTGAACACAATTAAATGTAAAAACCCTAAGAAACCCAGGGCCCTCAAATCTCTTTATATAGTCACAGCGATAACTAATAACACTTAATGATCTGACTGGCTTTTATCCCTGTTGTTGAGAGCCAGCACTAAGGCAAACACGAGCATAAATAGCTGATCACAAACAGCAAAAAGGAAGTTGAACTAAGATACTCAACAAAAGCTTTATTCAAAATTAAGTGATGGGCAATTCCAAGCATCGAAACAACATAGTTTTGAAATATTTTAACCTCAGCTGCATAATCAATATTCCCTTTTCATATGCTGTCTATACTGTTTTATTGCGTTTTCTGTTTTCATTAATCCCTGACTCTCCATAATGCTGTGGAACAGCTTCAGCAGACACATTCATAAGGCATATTGCCTCAGCGATTCCACCTGAACGGATTGAGGGCAAGAGAGGGACAATGTGTGGGGAGCAATGGGAATGTCTTTACAGCTGAGTAGATTTTTTGGGCAGAGAGAGAAAAGATTTCATGGAGGCTATGACATTGTTGCTTGGTTGTGAAACAGCCTGAAATGTGATTATAATATAATATAATATAATATAATAATTTTTAAAGTGTTTGCAAAATGAGGGGACACAGGTCCGGTGGATCAGCTCATAGACATTCTGCAGTGCCAGGTGCATTTGTCTGCCTCTGCTCAGAGGGTCTGGGCTGCTTCTGCGCTGGCTACACTCCAGCAGCTTCCTCAGGTAATGTTTATGAGAAGTGATGTGCTGGTGACAGCTGCGGTGTTACATTCTGGTGCAGAGAGACGGGACACACTCTTCAGGGGCTATCTTCCCTTTTTATGTTTAATTCTGTGTTTAGCAGGAACTCCGGCTTCCTCTTCATGCTCGCTGATAAATTGACCTGGAAGTCAAAAGACATGGCTCCTTCTTTCTGTTTCATACTGCTCACCCCTTAAGCATTGCAAATGCGCTTGGATGGTAGACACGTATGGAAGGGACATGGGCTGGGTGGTTGACCTCTGGAGGAGAGACAGCTCCAGTGCACCATAGAGGTAACTCAGCCTGGAGAAGTATTAGGGCTTCCTGGGGGTCCATTCAGAGCTTTGCTGGGAAGTAGACCACAACCAGTGGAAGAACCTGTGGGAAAGGCCTGTGGGGAAGGGGGTACCAGAAAGTTTTTTGGAGCCAAGAGGGAGATGAATTAAACCTCTGCAAGAGCTGAGTATATTCTTTTTCATTAAGAACCATTGACTGTTGAGGTCCTGGGAGCATAGTTACAATGTAGGAGCTGGGATGGCTCTGTCCAGATTTTGTCTAGGGACCCTCACTTACACTGTGGTTTCCACAGGTTGTGGATAATTTGTTTAATACTGGTTCTCTTTCCCCTCCTTCCCTAAAAAGATGTAATAGAAGGAAAAAAAAATAGAGTTTAATAAAAATGGTAACATTTGCTAAAAGTTACAGAACAGCGTCTACGTAAGGGCTAAGTAGGTAAGGCTATTCAGCCTGGAAAAGAGGTTACTGAAAAGGTTGTGTGAAAGACTTATAAAATAGTGAGTTATAAGGAAAAGTGAATAGCAGACTGTCCTATTCATTACAGAAACTAAAGGGCATCAAAGAATACTAGCAGGCAGTGAGTTCAAAACAAACACAAGGAGCTGTTTCTTCACGCAGGTAGTGAGCAACGTCCATGGCAATTGCTGAAACTGCTGCACTGCCTCTTTTATAAGAGTAATTCATGGCAGAAAAATTCCCCAAGGGCTGTTGAGTATAAGGACATTGCCTCTGGCTGGGAAAGTCCTTGAGCTGCAAAGTCTACAAGCCTGGAGGAATGATCTGGAGAAGTGTCTGTACACTCTTGCTCTGTTCGTCTCCAGATGGCCAGATAGGGAACTAGAAGGATCTTTGATCTGACCCAGTAAATCCATAATTGTGGTCTTAAAGTTCAGGAAGAGTTTCTGTCCCTCTGCCTCTGTTCCAAAGACCTGTCTGTAGGAGGGTCAGCTTGAAACATTTTTAAAGTTGTTCTTGTTCTTCCACATGCACATTGCCTGCTGCTTGCTGGTTTAACTGTATGGGTGTATGCTACTGTTGCTATGGCCTGGAAGACTGGCATGCAGAAAGGAACAAAATCCTGTGCTTATTCTTTTAAAGTGTATTTGGAGTGTTTTTTAAAGCATGTTTTTTCTTTATTCTCTTTTTTCCTCAATCATAAAAACACAGCCATACACTGATGAGCTAAGTGCACTGGGCTTAATTGTGTTTCTATGCTAGGAAAGACACGGAAAGGTAAAGATAGCGTAAGCCACCATGGGGAATTCTTGGGTCCTGTGTTTTCCAGGGTGTATTGCAAGGCCTGCCAGCTCCTGATATGAAGATAGCTACTTCAGAGCTGCTCTAATTTATGCTTATCTTTCTACAGGCTTTGGGAAACAAGTAACAGGAGAGCAGCACACTCCAATTATGCCCTTGATACACTTCTTATCCTGAGGACCATAAGCGTGACAGCCTTTATTCTGTCTGCTCCTTGAGGAGGCACAGCAAAAGGAAGAGAGGGAGGAAGGGAGGGGAGTCCTGTGTAGGTAGCAGAGGGTTGTTTCTCCTGGTTTTAAATACTTTGGGGATTTTTCTTTCTTCTTGGATTTTCCTATTTATGAAAATATCGCGTCTTTCTGGTGAGCTAAGCTCACTTTAGTTTGTTAGAGTAGGATGAAATTCCTAGCATAATGGAGAATCAAGCCTGCTAGACTGCTGCAGGCAAACTGAACATCAGTCCAGGGATTTTGAGAGCTCCTTTGTCTCCATGACTTGGAATTCCTCTATCCTCTTCCTCCTCAGTTCACCCTCTACATCCCCCATCCACTTCCCTAATTCACATCAGCAAAATGAACAAAACAATGCGACCTTCCAAAAATAATAAAAAAATCAACTGGGAACCCACTGATGTGTGATTTTCCTCCTCCCCACCTTTCCTCTCACTCTCAGACATGTTTATGCTTTCATTCCTCCCCAACCTGCCAGGAACAGCCACTAAGGCATTTGACTTTAAATGATGAGTCTGTAGCTGGGGAGGGCAAGAGGGTGGTCTCCTAAGCATGGCTGGGAGTTATTACTCCAGGTTAATTACTAGAGGAATTTATGTGGTGAGCATCAATCAAGGCTTAGGCACATCAGATTCTGGTGTATAAACTGGCCTGTACCCAAACTGCGTAAGATGACTTTTGTCTTAATATTATTACTGTATTTATCAACTGAATATATAGCCCAAACATATTCTGAAAATGGGAGGCTCAGGTAAAAACCATCAAATATCCCAGGACTGTGAACATCAATCTGCATATCAAATGGAATAAACTTGAACTGCCTGGGGTGAGTGATAAATTATAACAATTTGGCATTGATGGAAAAGGGCTAGTAATGGATTATAACAGGTTGCCCTTGCTTAGGGTTACTGAATCATGTCAGGGAATTATGAAGGATAATATGCATGAGACAGTTTTGCTAGTGGGATTGAGGCAACGTGTTAGACAAAAGCAGGCTTGTGGCACTGGTATTTCCTTCATTAAACCAGAGGCTGTTTTAAACATTTGGTAACAACTGGGTATTAGTCCCCCCTAGGACTGACTTCTTGAGAAGGCAATGTTTGCCAAATAAAAATGATCAGGATTTCCTTGGTAATAAATAGTATTTTTAACTTTTCCATACAGGATACAAAAGAACCAGAGGGGAAGAAAACTGAAAAAAAAAAAAAAAATTAATAATTTTAATATATTTTTTTTAGAAAAAAAATCAGTGGCCCCCTTAAAGCTGGAGCCCAGGCCAAAGATTTAACCTACCATCATCCTCCCCTGTCGTAACATTTTCCTTATCTCCCAGTTCACCATAGGAAGTGGCTCCCAGTTGTTCGTCAGCATTTACTCTTGGGCCCTGTGGAAAGCATCTTGCTTGGCCCAAGCTTAGGAGAGGGTTAAGGTGACAATGAAATGGCTTTCAACCCATCTTGGCTTCAAAGTCAGAGAAAGGTGCATGAGAGGTCAGGTTGGACGAGGCTCTGAGCAACCTGATCTAGTTGAAGATGTCCCTGCTCATTTCAGGGGGTTGGATTAGATGACCTTTAAAGGTCCCTTCCAACCCAAACTCTTCTATGATTCTATGTGAGCTGGACTTTTTCCCCATTTCTTTAAGCACCTGTCCAGGTGTGGTGGCTTTGAATGCCCATCCTCACTGAGGCCACCACAGAAGAGACACTGGGCCCAACTGGGTTTGCAGGTGGGATTCAGCCCCCAGGCGATGCACTCAGTGAACTGGGTCCAAACTTTGGCTGAGGGAAGGCCTCTAGAATCTGAAATGAAGTAAAATGAATTAAATGACAACCCAGGCTCTTTATGAAACTCAGTGATCTGCAGGTTAACAGTTATAGTGACTGAATGTATTTTAAGAAAACAACTGAAGAAAATCACTCAGGCTACAAAAAAGTACACAAGCTCAAGTTTTACTTTGTAAAACTCTGTTGTTTAAAGTTGTTATAGCACTTCCATGGCCACAGGATGCAGAGTGCACAACAGGGGGCTCATAGAAAAACCCTGGGGAGCCCATACAGCACCTGCGAGTGGCGGCCGGGTGGCAGAGAGTGATTCCTGCCACAGTGCGCCAGGTCAAGAAGATAAAACACACCACATGTAGGCTGCCTGGTGATTGATGAGCCCCGATCGACAGCCTGTGCTCTGGCAGCCCCACGTTCAGCCCTGCCGGCAGCGCAGAGCGGAAAATCTGCTAAATGTCTGCCTGGTTCAGTCGGGTTTTCCTATTAACATTCCTCCATCGTAAACCTTGGGGAAGCGCCACGTAGCCAGGGAGGTGGGAAGAGGGGAGGGGGAAACCCAGACGTTGTTATTTTGTGACGGTACAGCAGAGCGTGGTGGCTGGGACATCATCTGCTGCTGGTAGTGGAGGGGAGCAAAGGCAAGAGGAGGAAAGAGTATGGATCGGGAAAAGCAGGGGAGAGGGAATGCCAAGGAGAGACAGTTCACTGCTGGTTTGCATACGTTTTCTATCATTATATCCCCCCAGTTGCGTAGACAGTCACTCATGGGGATGATACACTGCAGCACGTCGCAGTGCTGCAGCCCGAGGCCTTCCTTCAGCTAGAAGGGCTGAAGCCATTTGAACAGCCCCACGTGGGGCAGGCACCGTGGGGCTGTCGGGGAGGCACGTGGGCTGGCACTCACAGCGGGACAGGAGTGGTTCCCTCCCCCTGAAGCCGATTCCTCTGTCCCTCCTCCATCTTCCTATCGATAGGGAAAAAAAGCCAAAATTTAGAAATGTTATAAAAAAGACACAGAGGCTATTTTATTTTTTCTTTAGCTGGGGATTGTGAAGTGTTATAGGGAGGAGGAACTGTGGCTGGAAACTTGGAAAAGGGTGGGGAATTTAGGGACTCAGATCCCTGAGATTTTCCCATTTGGCACTTCTCCTTGTGAGAATTTCATCTTTCCTAGTGAAAGGCCTGGTTATTGCCACAGCTTGGCAGTGGAGTGAGACTGAGTTTGGGTGGATGTGCCTGCCGTGCCAAGCTGGACCAGGGCAGTGTCTACCATTCCTCCTCAGAAACCCTTTTCTCCAGAAGGGAAAAGAGGTGGATACTTGGGTGACAGCATCTCTCCCATGGATGGAAGTAGAGGTTATTAACATATCAGTACTGTACAGTAAGGTTGAAGGTCATAGATACACTGATAGCTATAAAGTTTATAGGTGAAACCCGTTGCAGCACCCTCCAGTTTTATAGTGGAAGGCTGAGTCCTTCTGCTCTTGCTGGAGCAATGCAGAGGGAGCGCTGCGCATCAAGACTGACATTCCCAAGTGGGACATAATCTGCTCTCACATAAATAAACAGCATGCAGCTGTCACAAAAGCTTTCATGGATTCAGGGCAGAAAAAAGAGAGGCTAAAGATATGTGGCAATTAAAATACTTAATATTCAAATGAGCCTGATGTCCCATGGAGCTGACCCAGAATGTGTTCTTGTTTGGAAAAGTAAAGCCAGCCAACTGGATGCTTTCCCTTCTGCAAAGTAAGGGACCACTGTAGCTGAAATGATACTCTTTTGTGTCCTATACCTGAAGATGAATCAGGCACTGTCTAAAGTGTCACTGTAACAAAACTTCAAACGTTGTCCTCAATCCATGCATCTTATCACCTTACTTAAGCCAATGAGCTCACCCATTCCTTCTCGTCCTGCTTTCCTGGGCATCACAGCACAGGTAAAAATTATTTCATCTGTGTTTTTCATGAAGTTTGTAAAATCCCCTGGTGGGTAAGAAGCATGCGCCTCCAATTTATTGATCAGCTTTTAAAACATTTTAAAACCAGTAAACAGACAAATAAGCCTAAACAGCTAACCAAATTTACAAATGAAGTGCTCAAGAATACATTTATTTCAGGGTTTTTGCCAGTTTGCAGGTAATTTTGGTGGCTGTGGTTTTAGGCAGAACACGTGTGGATGCTACCCTGGTTAACGTACAATACAATACTAATGTAATGCCAAATATAGATAAACATCTTAATTAAAAACTGAGGAAAGCAGGCTTAGATATTTTCTAGAAAGTAAGATTGGAATGTAATCTGAATCTTTATGAATGCAATGGGGAATAACAGATAATCTTGATGTTCTGAGGTTTTTCGCTTGGAAACAGCATTTATTTTGAAACAGTGAAGCCCTGCTGCATAGAAGTAGCCCTGTTTTCAGAAAAACTGCCTACCATGTTGACAAAAGAGTTCAGTGTTTGTACTCAAACATAAGACATATGACTGTTTTGTATGTCTCGAAATGAAGAGCATGTTTCCCCCAAAAGGCTCATAGGCTCGCCTATGTAATTATTGAAATTCGAGGCATGTTTGGCAAATGCTTTACACAATCAGGCTGTTGTGGTCACACAGTCATCTTATTTTTGCTTGCCTCTCACAGATGCCTGTTAATAAAATGCGATAGCTGAATTGGGACCTGATACAAGCAGAGTTTCCAAGTTCCCTGCTGCTCTCAGGGATGGGTCAGTAAAAGCAGGGGGATCCTGATGATGTTCTGCTGAAGACAGTTGAGATCAAACACAGCAGCTAGGTGTAACGTTTGGCCAGGTATTTCATAATATCACCGGCCACATCCTCAGGTGGTGCAAATCAGCGGGGCTCCACTGAGATCCGTGGGCTGTGTTGGTTTCTCCCGGGACGTTCAGGTGCTGCTTTTCTGCCACTTTCTAAAGTGGCTTTTTATGCATGAAAAGCCTCTGAATCAAACCTCTAAGGAGTATGTAGGATGAAAAGTACAATGAATTTAGGAGCAGCTACCTAGGAAGCTAACTTAGTGTTAAGAACTTGCTAATAAAGTGCTCGATGAGAAAGGGAACTGATATTTGAGAGTAACAGGCCAACAATGGAGCTCAAAGGAAATGTGTGAGGCTCTCAGATGTCCCAGCTGATTTTTGATGCTGAAAAGGTATCAGATACTCAGAGCTAGCTGCACACTGGAGACTAGTGCGAAACATGCTGCGAAGTCTGTCTTCCAGCTGACAAAACAGCCAAGCCATTACAAGGCAATCTGGCTAGCATTATATCTTTTAATATATTTCCAGACTTTAGTTTCTGAAATCTCCAGAGGATCATGAGCCTCCAAGGTCATCAGGGTTTCAACCTTTCTTTTATTGCCATAGCAACCAAAGCTGTCTTTAGTGTTTAAATTAGTTAATCAATTGCAGTCCTTGATTTATGCTGGTTGGCAGCAGCCATCCTTGAAAGCTATTTCTTGACTAATATGTGCTTTTATCACAGGAGGGTATTCCCACACCTCAGCTGAATAAGACCCTTTGATAGAGGAATTCACTTCATCATCTGAATTCAGTACCTCATCTGGGGCTAACTAGCCTGAATTACTATTATAGATTTTTTTTCCCCCTAGAATCATCTTAATTCTGGTTTACAACCCCTTAGAAGAAGACGGGGGGTCACTTAATTGGAAAAAGCACAGGCTCTAATTGCTTCCATAAAAAAGGAGAATGCTCCACCTTTGAACTGTGTGTAAATGAAATTACAATGCACAAACAAATTAATCACTTCAAAGAACTCTTTTGAATGAGGTCAAAATATGAACCATTTTCTGTTTCACTGACATATTCTGATAATCCCTGATTCTTCTGAGAAATAGCATGGAATAAAGGATTAAGGGCAAGCTCACCGACTGAAATGCCCCGAGACCTGGGACTGTCCATTGATTTACTGTGTGGGTTTGGGTACGTTAGTCTAGCCCTCTGCAACTCAGTTCCCTGAACTGCAAAGTGTAGGCAGTACCTGCCTTGCTCCAGTGGAATCAGAAAGGTTAAGTGGTGTGTGTTTTCCTGTTTGAAATGGCACCTTCTTCTCTCTTTCTCTTCCTCTGTGCAACAGACGTATCTGCACAAGTACAGATGCTTGCAGCCAGTTGTGCCTGTGCTGCAAGCTGGCTTAAGAGAGTCACGGGTTCACATGGATGGGAAGGGACCTCTGGAGGTCTCTAGTCCAAATCCCTGCTCAAAGCAGATCCAGCAAGTTGTTCAGGCTGTGTCCAGGTGAGTTTTGAATACCTCCAAGAATGGAGATCCTACGACCTCTCTGGGCAACCCACAGCTTGAGTTGATGCTGCTTCATCTCTGCAGAGATATATTTATAAGGATGGCACTCTCCCAGCAATACTTCTTCATACAGTAACATATTTTAATAGTTTTGCACTTAAACCTGCTTTGCTTCCTTGGACAAGGAGTGAAGTCAGGCTTTGGCTGTCTCGTGCCTGTGTAGGCACAACCTCAGGAATTACCAACCCATACTTTCTATGACAGCTCTGTATTAAAAATAGTTTCCAAATATTGGTCAAGCTCTGATCTGTGAGTAGGGTTTTCTTTCTCTTCCAGTCATTGTTAGGAACTTTAAGAATGACAAGCATGGAGAAAGTTGGAATTTCTTGGTGAACTACTAGAAAACAAAGGCAATGTCTTCTCTGTTTTGGGATGTGTTCTCAGCTAGCGTCCTGGATCTCAAAACCAAACACATTTGGTTGAAACAGTGTACGTGTACTTCTGGTAATGCCTATCAGTACCTACTATTCATTGGGCTTTAGAAAAGGATATGGACTCTGCAATGCCAAAGCCTACGTGCTGCTGAATTGTGCAAAAGCACCCTGTACCTTAGTTTTCACTAATGTGGAGTGAAGTGTGCTGTTTGCAGGATAAAAAATAATCCCTGCAGCCCAGTACGGTGATTCTTCCTGTTACCTTAAACCGGTGGCCCCTGGGGACGCGTTCGCCTGGGCTGGCTTCTGACAACATGACCTCATCATTATGCTAAATCGATGTTCTTCCTGTCTTTACACAAACAGTCTTGCAATCCAAATGAGCACGCTCTTTGTTATTTTAAAGAGTGGCTGGTACCAAAGCGAATCATTTTTCTTTTGATTAGCATTTTCAAAGGATAACCTTCGTGAATTTTCCGCAGAGGCTGCTGCTGCTACACAATACATCTGGTTGAGTTTTAATCATTTAGCAATTCTTGGCCTCAAAATGCTGTTGTTCCTGGGACTTCTTGAAAGTTGTGACACGACAGCCGGTGGGGACAATGCCTTTTTCCTGATGTGCATTCACTGTGTGATAGGATTCATGTTTTACATCTTCTGTTTACTGCCAAGAAGGCTGTTGTTGAGGGGAAGGTGAAACCAAAGAAGAGGCATCTTTGTAATGTGCAATGGCAGCCTATGTGTGAAAGACGTGGGACTGAGTGCCAGCTCAGAGAATCAATAAAATCAGAGCAATTTTCATATTCTTGCTTATAGCCTTGGACATGTTTCCTCTGTAGCTCTAAGAGGGCTTTCATTTGGGTAAGTGTCGATGCAACTTTGATCACGAAGTTGAGGCTTTGCCACATGTATCGAGCGCTATCAAATGAACTGTCAAGCACCATATTTGCAGTTCCTCTGGAACAACACTATCCATTTGCAGAGGGATTAATTAGTTATGGTGCTCAGAGAAAGGATTTCGGTAGCGACTTAAGGAATTTATTGCTTAATGAAAAATAAATGAAGTGGGAGAGGGGATGGAGATTAGGATGCAGCTTGCTGTTTTATAATATTTAAGCTGATTGCAGGTATTCAGAATAGTTTGAATATCACTTTGGCACCAGCCCTGAGCCTTTTAATCTGATCTTGTTTTCTGATGTGCCTCTGCGGCTGAGGGGCACCCTGTCCCTTTGTGAAGTTAACAAAACAAGACAAATGGTGCTGGTGCTGTGCCAGACACCGCATGGTCAGCAGACGTCAGTGATGCCTGCTGCTGTGATCCGCCCTGGGAGCGGGGGCAGCACAGTTTTGGTTGGAGTCAAGGTTCCTCGGGGCCGCTGGACGCTGTTTAAAAAGTATGAAAACAAGAGGCTGTGGCAGTCTCTCTCTAAAGAGGAGGTAAACCAACAAGATTTAAGAAGACAAGGTTGTGGCACCCCAGAGGTGTTTTGTATTTGACTTTTGAACTCCTTGTTGGCTTTTTGGTCTGACATGGACTGCGTCTCCTTCTGGGACAACACCATAGCACTGCTAGTGTGTGTGGGATAATATATTCAGGTCTTGGTGGTATAGGAAACCCTTTAAATCATTTGGCAGCGGCACGCCTTGTGGGAGTGAAACTTGTGTGTGAAAACTGCCTAACAAGAAAAGCAGGGTGAGAGGAAGCTTACAAATAAAAAGCAGGATTCAGTGTTTCCTCGTTTCAGATATCTGGTACTAAAACCATAGGATGTTGTCTGAAGAGTCAAACTGAGGAAAAGTCACTGACTGAAGAACCCTGTGCTAACAAACACATGTAAACTGCAAAAAGCAGAATATGCCTTTGACGTCCATGGTATTGGCAAGGAATGTTTTCATTGTGTGCAGATCAGGAGCAGTTGTCTTACGTTGATTTCAAGTTGCATACCCTTTAATTCTCCACCAGGCTTTGCTCTCATTTTCATTTCTTTTTTTCCTCTGCACTTTGCCTTTTCCTAGCTTTCTCTGCTTTTCCCCTAGTTGTTCTTTATTTTTAAAAAAACTGCAGAAACTTCCTATTTCTGTCTTACCATCTGGTCTCACTCCACAGTGGCTTTCCTGCTAGATCGCTGCCGCTGGAACTGCGTAGCAGGTATATGCCATTCCAGGCACATAAATTTTCCAGAAGCAGCTGCTACAACAGTGGGTTTTACTTGGAAAATGCAATTTCCAAGTCAATTAGTGTGATAGTGGTTTGCACCCAGGACATTTAAAAGCCAGGCACAAGTAAACCAAGGTCTTTTTTTGAAAGGAGAGGGATCTAATCTTTGTAGCTATTATTCCCTCTTCATTTTAAGTACCAGAATTTTATCATATCATTTTCTCCTTTTCTTTTTTACACAGAAGCTCTGCTTTCCCTTACAGACCATCTTCTCTTCCTGACATGGTATTCATCACTGTAGTATCCAAGTGTCTTCCTCCATGTGACTAATCATTGTCATGTGTTTTCATTTCCACCCTCTCCCTAAGAGCAGTAGGATGTTCAGCGACATCATTTCACGAGTAGGAGGAGGAGGTTCTTGTTGGGTAGTGGTTCTGGTTTTTTTCTTCATCCTGGTTTTTGGTTGTTTCTTTCCCCACCCCCCGCTCCAGGTAGTGCACAAAGGCTTTCATTTTTCTCTTTCTTTTTCAATTTGCTCTAATAGCCTTCGATGTCTTCAGTCATTCTCAGTGCTTCTCCGCCTCACAAATATATCTGGATCCAAGATGATTGATCGTGGCATAGCAGTTTATTTTCTCTAAGGTATACACAGCTGAGTAAGATTTAATGTGCTTCAAAGGACAAACTCTCAGAGGAACAGCAGGACATTTAAATTCTCGTTTTGGATAGCGAGAGGAATTGTCAGGAAAACAATAATAGCGATTAGATAGATATTACAGTGAGGACAGGGTGGGGAGAGGAGAGGATTTACTTCTAAAATACGTTAGCAGGGCAATCCTCTGCTGTCTGACGCTTGACAATGCAGGTTACTGCTGAAAGCCTGTTTTTAAAACTCACTCTATCCACACAGATCTCTTCATCCAGGATCATTTCTAGCAAGTGAAAGCTCATAACAGATTGACTTTTCCAAATTAGCTAAGGGTGATGTTTTTTGTTGGTTAATGAAACCCCAGCAGCGAGTGAACCGGACGATGACAAAACCAGGCTCGTAAAGCACTCGCTCCATTTCGTACAAGCCTCTGCACCGAACAGCGTTCCTTCTACCCCTTCCCCTTGGCTGAGTAGTTGCCGTGTTGAAAAGCATGGCTTTTAGTCATCCTGAAAGTATTTGGGAGCTTGCCCTGAAATTGGTGAAGATGTTTTCAGGACGAGGATCACCAAGGGGGATGGTGAGGAGCAGGAGGTCTCTGAGAGGACTTCAGAGCTCGAGCCGGGTGCTGCCTTTGCTGTCCCCTGAGGGGGCTAAATTGCCCTCTGGGGGCTGGTTTCGGTCCTACTTGTGGGAGCTATTTTATTAAGTATAAAGTACTTAAATAGTCATTGCACTAGCACGGAAAAATAGGAGTTCCCCTTCTCAAGCAAACTACAGGCTCTTTCACTCTTTGTTTCACTGAATAGTTATTTCTTCCATGCAAAGGGGGGCAGGTCCAAGCGCTGGGACTTGGCTGGGATGACCCCAATGTGGGGCAGGGGAGGCTGGGAGGGAACAGAGTCTGCTGCTGAGGCACCCTGGGTGGATGCATGAACTGATGGGCTATTGGCACTGCCCTGGTGCAAATGTGCCAAAAATGAACTTCTCATGGCCTTTGCTGTTGTTCAAAGTGCTGACACAGAAATTAATCTGTTTAGGATTTTTGTTTCATTGACAAATACTAAAAAAAAAAGAGACATATTTTTGGCGTTATCTGATTTATTTTTTTTTCCCGAAGCCAATGCTGTTTTCATTTTAGATGCAGGGGCCAATTATGACATAACCCTGCTAGAAATAATATAGGGGATCACTCCATAATTATTTCTCTTGGTATTTTCATTGCTGAACTGTTTCAACTCTGGTGTTTTACTCACTTGACGAGCAGCCTTCGTTTTATAGCTTAATGCTGTTAAACAACGCTATCATCTGCTTTCTTATTTTGTAACACTGTTTAGCACTAATGATTCATATAGATAATGTATACACTGTTTAACAGAAAATAAATACCATGGGGTTTGCTAGAAGAAAGGTAATACAATATTTGAGAGCCTTGTTCCCCAGAGAAAGGAAACTGTAGTTTTTGTTTCCATAATGGTTCTGCCTGATGACTTTTGAGCTTCTCAGTCTATGGGACTGAGCTCCTGCTCCCCGCTGCCTTCCCACAGCAGGCTGAGTTCAGCCCTGAGGAAAGTCTGGAGGACAACCCTGTGTTTCCAGTGGGGAAAGAGGAGCGTAGCTCAGCCCTGGAGCTGCTGAGTGGCTGCGCCCATTGGGACGGGCTGTAAATTTACAGGTGGGTGGTGGCAGCTCCCTGGGTCTCTCTTTGGGAGACCTCACATCCCTGCAGCAGTTTATGCAGAGCTGTGAATGTCAGGGGCTTGGGGTTTCATCTTCGTGGCTTTCCTGCAGTCTGGGGAGTCTCCCCCCACCTCTGTAGTCCCTCTCTGCTACTCCAGGTATTAGTAGCTGCTGGAGTTTGGTGGATGTGACTCAATGCCATGCTGTAGTCACAAGAATACACTCTATCCATCAAATAACTCGAGGGTGAATTGCTGAGTTTCTGAGGCATACTGTTTTAATCTTCATGGCCTGCAGTGGTTTTGGTGAAGGAAGCTCACCACAAATCATAGTCACAGGTGTTTTTTTTCAGAAATCCAGAGGGCATAGCCCATGGTCAATAATTTCAAAAGTAACCAGTGATTATGTAGCCTTGCCGCTGGTGGGGATCTTCTTACAGAAGGCTGAATTTCAGAGGCTGAGTGCTTAATGCCAGGGATAGACTCAGCTGAACCGTGTTAAGCCCCCATCATTTCATTAGTGATGCCTGCTGCAGTGTGTGTTTCCGGACGCGCTCTGGGGGAACAGCTCTGCTCATCACCAATTAGTTATCGGAACAGAAATCAAGTTGTCATTCCACATTCATTAATTCTGGATCTTTGCACTGCAAAATCACCTGGCTGTACCAGAGGGATCCAGGACAGTCACTAAGTCCTGGTCATATTCCTATTGAATTTTCCAAGGTGCACATTGAGTTTTGTGCTGGCTGTTGGGTGACAGATGGCATGTGGTCCAGCCTGAAGTTAGAGTGCTTTAGGTCCTTTGAAACAAAGTCATAAAGGAAAAAGTAGTGCTTTCAAAATTTTTATCAAATTTGAATAATTGGAGTGAGTTTTCACCTGTTCAGTACTTTATGTAGCGTGGCTGTTGCAATTTTTGCTCTGATACAAGGCGATACAGAGTCTTGTGGACCCACACCCACATTCAGTCCCACAAAATACTTCAAATTCTGAATATAAAAATTGCCCCTTATAACCACAATTCACGCCCTTTGTTGAAAATTCCCTCCTGCTCTCCTCTCTCCCAACTTTGTGTTTTTGTCATTTGCTAAACAGATTGTAGTTTCAGACAAATAGCTTTCCAATAATAACTAGAGGTGGTAGCAGACGTGTCAAGAATATTATAAAATCCTGCTGTCTGTGCTGTTTTGCTTAATCCTGACAGCACAGCCAAGAGAACCAAGCACTGAACAGAAGGGATGTAAAATCTCCTAATTCGGTATAATGACAGATAGCATACTTTGCCCTTTTGCAGATCTTTTATGAACGTTTAAAGTTACGGCTAGGCTTGGATTAAGCAGCGTTTCAACCAAAATATTGCATTTGGGTCCTTCAGACATTGAGTCATTTGAAAGATGGGGAGCATTTAATCTTACACCCACACAGATATCTTCATTTCCAAAACAGGATCTCTCCTGACATTTAATGACTCTCCAGCCTGTGTTGAGACTGAATGTTGAAAGGAAAATAGATCAGTCAGCAAGGGAGTGCTAAAACTCTCTCTCCGTACTCGTTCAAACATCATTGTCAGCATCTCTGGCTTTTGGGGTTTTATACATGCTAAGTGTTCTGGACATTACTCTTTATAGCCTGGAAAATCTTTATTATGTGTATTTCATGTAGCAACTCCTCTTTTTCATGAATCCCACATCAATATTTCACTAGCCAGATCCACCAGGAGCTGGTTCTCAGCCTCGCCTGGGTTACTGATTTCCTTCATGTCTGATCCCTTTTGATGAGTCATTTGTGCCTCTTGAACTTGACTCGGACCAGCTGGAAAAAGCAATGAAAAATAGAAACTCTGGAAACTGCTTACTGTGTCTCGTTTGAGCTTTCCGTCATAGACGCAATTTGTTTTTGAAAACATCTGTGTCGTAGATGAAATATGAGGTGATTCTAACCTCTTTCCTGTTTTAATGGCAAACTTTTCTCAATTAGATTTTTCATGAATGATGGAGATTTTGAGTGAATGCTGTAGTGCCAGTCACTATTAGGGCAGAGAGTTGTCAGTGAAGTAAAGGGAAGGTTTTAGATGAAATCTAACTATAGGTGATTTTGAGCCTGGTTAATTATGTCCCTTCTTTAATGGACTTGGCAGGGTCTGAAGGTGTCAGTAGCCCTCATGAGGATCAGAATATCCTCACTGGCATTCTGCAGCTTGCTGGGACCAGACTCTTCTGAAACTGCCCCCAAATAATCAGCTCACTTTCACATGGCGGTAGACCAGGAAGCCGAGAGCTACGCAGAGTTGCAAGGACACCTAGTTAAAGCAGGCAGCCACCTGCTGGGAAGCTCACAAGATATTTTTTTACCTTCTGGGTTATTTTCTGCCTGTGCCTAAGAGAGTGGGGATATCTGGGGGAAAAAACGAGATCCAAGGCTTAGAGGTGGCAGCTGCGAGGCAGCAACACGTGCCATGGGCTTGGGGTGACTGCTCTGGAGTTCTGCTTGAATATCTGCCATCAGAATGAGACACATTACAAGGTTTTGTAATGTTTATTTACCTACCCTGGCAAGCCTGCCAGTGACATGGTATGAAGTTCAATAAGCCAAGTGCTTGGTTCCTGACTTGGGTCACAACAACCCCATGCAGTACTACAGGCTTAGTGAAGAGTGGCTGGAAAGCTGCCTGGTAGAAAAGGACCTGGGGGTGTTGGTTGACAGACAGCTAAATATGAGCCAGCAGTGTAACCAGGTGGCCAAGAAGGCCAACAGCATCCTGGCTTGTATCAGGAATAGTGTGGCAAGCAGGACTAGGGAAGTGATCATCCCCCTATACTCAGCATTGGTGAAGGCCCACCTCAAATACTGCATTCAGTTTTGTGCCTCTCGCTACAGGAAAGACATTGAGGTGCTGGAGCAAGTCCAGAGAAGGGCAACAAAGCTGGTGAAGGGCCTAGAGTACAAATCTTATGAGGAGCGGCTGAGGGAACTGAGGTTGTTTAGCCTGGAGAAGAGGAGGCTGAGGGGAGACCTTATAATTCTCTACAGCTACCTTAAAGGAGGTTGTAGAGAGGTGGGGGTCAATCTCTGCTCTCAAGTAACAAGTGATAGGACAAGAGGAAATGGCCTCAAGTTGCACCAGGGGAGGTTTAGATTGGATATTAGGAAAAATTTCTTCACTGAAAGGGTTATCAAACATTGGAACAGGCTGACCGGGGAAGTGGTGGAATCACCATCCCTGGAAGTATTTAAAGAACAGGTAGACATGATGCTGAGGGACATGGTTTAGTGGTGGTTTTAGCAGTGTTAGGTTGATGGTTGGACTCGGTAATCTTAAAGGTCTCTTCCAATCTAGGTGATTCTATGATTCTATGAAATTGGCCAGGAGAGTCAACTCTCCACTTTTGCCATGGTCATTTGTTGATTTGAGATTCCTTGAGTTGAGGGGAGCTGCAGAGGCTGTAACCCAATCCTGAGGAATTACCACCAAATCCACCCCCTCTGGAACCCTAAAAACCCATGCAGGTGGCTGCAGAACAGCTCCACCCAGGTCACTCTTCTGCTGCAAACCTCCCTCCAGGTGTCCTACTGTCACTGAGGAGGGTAACACAACTGCTACTGCCAAATGAAATAACACAGTGACTCTCTGCTTTCCTCTAACCGTTACTTGTGTCTCACCGAGTCCTGGAGGAAAAAGTTTAACTTTTCCTGTGGGGACAAATGTCAAAATGAAACCCAGTAGCAGATGGTTTTTTCCAGCAGCTTGATCTCTGCTATTTTTTCTGAAAAGGGACATTTTGTCTTTATTTTTTTACATTAGTTTTCATCATATGTTTTTTTCTTTTTTTTTGCACAAAAATAAGAAAAGCTGGTAGGAATTTAGAGCTGAGGGTGAAATGGTAAATGTGATCTTTTCACTGGCTCTAAGTCACTTTGAAATATGGTTTATAGCATGGACAGCATCCGTGTGTATAGAAGACCACTGAACGATTTTGTCCTTTCCGCTCTTTGGCGCTGACCCACTATAGCTTCATTCTAAAACACATTTTTAAAGACAGAAGGCCTTCTTGGGAGAATGGCCTTGGTTTGGTGGATGGATGTAGGCACCTGTGTGAAACCAGGAGGTGCTGGTTCATTAAGACCCTGGTAAAAAAGTCACTTGGGCTCTGCACAGTATCAGTTCAGGTGCCATTTGTTGGGTCCAACGCCATAAAGAGAAAGGCAACAGCATAAATACTCTTGTCTGCTGCGAGATGCTGGGGACGCTGAGTTGTGTGGTATGGGGCAATCTCCAGTGCAGGGGCAGCACTCTGAGCAGACCCCAGCTCTTCAGTGGTTACCCCATTCCGGTCATTCGAGCTCTTCTAGAGTTTTCTTATGAGAAAAAACCTCCATTCATCATTTCTACTGCCAAACTGAGAGGACACCCGCATAAGAACTTGTTGCTGCACTGTCAGATAAAGGGAAGGCCACGCAGGTGTGTAATGGTCGGTGCCAAGTGGGAGCTGCCTGTGGGCTCCTCCATTACCATCATCCAGCTGAGCCTGCCTGGCACCGAGGGAGAGATGCAGCACAGCACAGGCCTGAAATAAGTCAGAGCTCCACATGTATGGCTTTGTCAAAAAGTTCACATTCAAAATAGGTGCCTTAATTTTATTTCAGCAGAAGCAGCACTCTGCACTATCATGTGTTAGCTAATGCTCCTGTTAAACTCAGTAGTCATTTCTTGTGGTGGATTAGCTGTAGTTTCTTCTGTTCCTTGGGAAGGGTATATCATCGTCGATATGTTCAGTCCTCCTATAAAATTAAATCATTTAGTAAACAAAAGATAATGAATATCTTTTGTGTCACAAATGATTATCATTTATGTCTTGAAATAAAATCAGGGAGGAAAAACACTGAGAGAAAACAATCCAAAATGTCAGGTTTTTTAATCCTATAAAATTTGAATACATTGAAACTCACAGATTTTGAATAGATTCAAATTCTGCTGGATCAATAACAAAAACTATTGAAGTGGTTATTGATACAGTTTTGGCTTGATAGTTTCTTTTTTTTCAGTTGCTCCTTTTGTACCATTTCTTAGCAAAAGGGTTTTTTGAGAAAGACAGGGACAGAGGGAGAGAACAAAAGAGGGAGGAAGGCAGGAGAGAAAGGAAGAAAGGAAGAAAGGAAGAAAGAAAGAAAGAAAGATAAATAAAAGAAAGAAAAATAGAGAAAAGAGAGAAAAGACAGAAAGAGAGAAAGAAAGAGAAAAGACAGAAAGAGAGAAAGAAAGAGAGAGAGAGAAAGAAAGAAAGAAAGAAAGAAAGAAAGAAAGAAAGAAAGAAAGAAAGAAAGAAAGAAAGAAAAGAAAGAAATAAGGAAAACAAACAAAAAAATTCTCTGTTTTAGCCATAGATCTATTGTGTTTCCTCTTGCTGGCATACGGTGCCTACTTTAATTTTCTTCAAATTAAAAAATGGCAGAAGAATTGCTGTGCTGAATCTGCAGACACATCTTTCTGACATTAATCGTCTTCAACACATTATGTCTGTAACTGCTTGTCCCTGCTGCTCAGTACTTGCATTATTCAAATCTGAACTTTACATCTGACTTTCCTTCTAAAGTTTGTCAGAAACTATCAAATTCACAATTTCAAGTATAAATTTGTTTTTACTCAAACATCAATTAAAAAGGTTGGTCCAGTTTCCAAGTTAAAATATGAAGAATTTTCAGACTTTTTTTCAGTATACAGGGCCAATACAGAAAAAAACCCCCTCAACTCAACCTTAAAAGGATTTACAAGAGCACTAGTTCTCATTTTTAATTGCTTTCACTTGTTTCTTCTCACACCTTTTGCCAGCCATTGGAAATCGCTCACCAGTCCACAGCTCTTGTCTCCTCCAGTGTCTCCTTAATACTTCTTTCACAGTGCTCGTGGGGAGGTAATTCAGCACTAGTGACCTAAAACAATGTTAAGGTGAATATTCTTCCTATCTGAGTAAGGGTAAGACACATTATAATGATTTTCTTACCTCTCCACTGGCTTGTTGTTTATTGATGTATGACTTTTGGTTCAGTTGCTTAAATGGTTCAAGGCAGGATAAATAAAAGTTAATGGACTGTAGGTTCATTTTAGTCAGTTTATGAACGCTGTTAATATTGGAGCCCAAACTGGTCAATTACAGGGAGAAAAAGTTGACTCTTCAAAAACTGAGGATAAGTTCTCCTTTATACATTTTTTATAAGCCCATATAATCTCTTGACTTCTCTTCCTTTTGTAATAAGATTAATTTTGATCTCTGAAAGAAGAAATAAGATGATCTGTCATTGGTATTTCTTGTACCTGGAGCATCCGTCATGACATACAAGCAAAAATGGTTTGTCTTTTATGGAAACTACTGGCTGCAATAGAGAGGAGCATGTCAGGTTCATAGCAGGAACTCCGTCAGGCTCCATATAATTAGTGGCGGTTTTAAAAAGTTAAGTTTAGATGGTTTAACAGTGTTTGAAGTAAGGTTGGTTCTTTCCTACTTATTCTTGCTCTTCCCTTCACATTTTGAATTCTAGAAAGTGAGGGGGTGGGGAGGTGAGAGAGGTAGGGCATCTAAAAGCCTTCTTCCCTTTTAAAAGATTAAGGCATCCTCCACCTGCACTGCTCATTGTGATGCCAGTAGAAATTTATATTTCATGCAAAGATAGAGTTGTGGCCCAAAGCCTGCAGAGTATTAGGAAAATACAGGCTCCCTGTTTGCTCATTAAGAGTATTCTTTTCTTATCTACAAATATATGCAGATAAGATGCTAATTATGTGGATCCATCTGTTGTATTTAAAGTGTTGTAAATGTAGATCCTAAGTTTAAAGCTGTTCATAGAAGCTTATTATATTTCAAGTCTTTCTTTTGAGAGTATGATTTTTTAGAGTACTATTTGCATCTGGAGCAAAGTTTAAGATGCTGGGAAGGTGTGCAGGTTGCCTGTGGGATAATTGTGAACCATATTTTCCCTCTTTTTTGGGAATGCCCATGACAGAGCATTTTACTCACCCTGGCCACAGCTCCTACCATTTTCGTGACATCTGCTCCCAGCACATGGGCTATACATCTATTAAACACTGGGTTGGGTGGGGGGTAGGAGGTGCTTCCCTTCTTTCTTCAGCAATTAGCTGTTAACCTGCTAAGGAAGAACTTTATCTGAGCATTTCTACAAATTTGTTTGCCATGTCTGGTTTGCGGATGTTTTGTGCCATTCTCTGGCATGAATAAAGCCTTGGAAAGGGGAGGGAAAAGGACAGAAGCTTAGTTTTGAAGTACCTGATGGTCAGGTGGTAGAACTGGGAGCTCTTTTGATGCAGCTGGATTGTCAGAAATATACTGGAACTTTTCTTTCAGATTTTGCAACAGAATTAAAGTAAAAAGAAACAGAGAGATATCCAGGCGATGCATTGCTACCTCAGCAAGTTTGCAGATGACACCAACCTGAGTGGTGTCGTTGACACACCTGAGGGACAGGATTCCATCCAGAGGGACCTGGACAAGTTCGAGAATTGGGCCCATGTGAACCTCATGAGGTTCAACAAGGTCAAGTGCAGGGTCCTGCACCTGGGTTGGGGGAACCCCCAGTATCAATATAGGCTGGGGGATGAAAGGATTGAGAGCCGGCCTGAGGAGAAGGACTTGGGAGTCCTGGTGGATGAAAAGCTGGACACGAGTTGATAATGTGTGCTTGCAGCCCAGAAGGCCAACTGTATCCTGGGCTGTATCAAAAGAAGCGTGGCCAGCAGATCAAGGGAGGTGATTCTGCCCTTCTACTCTGCTCTTGTTTCAAGGTCCATTCCAACCCAAACTATTCTATGATTCTGTGATCAGTGGGGGAGTCCCAGATGTCTAGCATCCTATGTTTCTCTTCCAGTTCAAAGCAAACCCACATAACACATGGCTTGCTTAAGGAATGCAACTAAGCGTTCACATTTGTCTCTTGAGTGTGCACTTGACATTGAGGATTGCTTGTATGACAGCTCTGACACAAAGACCCCTGAGGTAGCACAGTGAGTTGTCCCCACTCCTTGCCGTGCTGCCCAGCACAGATCCAGACCTTGGCAGACTTCTCGCCTTTGCTGTCCTTCTCAGATGCATCCTTGGAGAGCAGAGTGACAAGAAGACAGGCATATTTGCAGGCTTGTAGTTTTCTCTCATGCTCCAGCAAGGTGTGCTGCTTTACAGACGTGTCAAATATATTACAGCAGCTGATAAGAACTTCCATTAGATGTCATTAGAAGACACTAGGCACCTTTCAAAGAAAGGAAGTGGCCATTTTTCAAGCAAGTTGAACCAACAATCAATAAGGACAGGAGAAAAATTTGTGCATGGGTGGCTTCAGTCAGGAAAAGCAGGATGGAAGTACCGGAGCATTGCAGTAAAGCAGACCGGTACCATCCTGTTCAATTGCTATGGCTTGGAGAGACCTAGTATGAAATTAGAGGGCTACAGACCAGCAGTTGAGCTAGTCTCCCTATAATTGCTTGGCATGTGAGGAGGCCCTTCAATCCGGATGCTGAAGGAGGTCTCTGCATAGCTCTGTTCTCATTTTTACTGCAAATCAATGTCTGTGTCAGGGAAGGACACAGACTGAGATCAGTGAGCATGAGTTGAGATCTACTACTTCAGAGAGATATTTTCTTAACAACATGATGAACTCTACTTGGCTTTTTGAGGAAAAAGTGTTAAGGGTGATATCCTTGTATCTCATACTGCGTTCTTGCTTGTACATCATAACATCTGTTGATATTGCCCAGAAAGCTTGTTGAGCGTATCTTAGAAATGTATGTGCACTTAAAAGTAAGAATTGATAGGATTTGGTTGGGAAATCTGTGTAATATTCCCTTTAATTTTCTCAGGCCAATTGTAATAATGGAAATTACTGTTTGCTTTGATTCTTACTAGTTCACTATCTTTTTCCCGAAAATATTTGAATGTTGAAGCAACTCCCAACACATCACAGCTCCCACCCTGTCATCAGGGAAAACGTGGCTGAGTTAAAGCTTAGTTCAGATTCAGGATCTGAGCCCTTGAACGTTTGCGATGCACAAACTTCAAAAAAAATGCAAACCTCACCCAACAGTGCATCATCAGATGTGAGAAAGGTCTAAGGAGCATTCTGGGAATCTTTCATTATTCTCAGTTGTTGATATTGCATTGGGTACTACATAACTGTTTGGTCATGGAGAAGTATTTCTTGTTGGAAGTTAGCCTGCAAACAAGGTAGTGTGCTTCCTCACAAAGTCTCGTGGCTCCTGGAAGTGAAGCTGTGTTAATAGCTTCACAGACAGGTTAAGAAAGATTTGACAGAAGATAGGAAATGCCTATTGAAAACAAGTCCTACTACATCATCCAAGTGCTATCAGGAATACGTAACCAAGTCTGAACAGCTTCAGTCTGGCAGGCAACAGCTATTAAAGCTACAAAGAAATGTAATCAATTTATATTTTGCATATTGACTGCTGCACTTTCCAAGATACACCTTCCTATACTGATGCTGTCACAGTCCATATGCCATCAGCAGTAACACCCTCAGCTTCCCTCCTCATGGATGGAGCAGTGGAAGGGGGGGCTAATACAATTTGACAACCCCATCTGAGCCAGGTTCTGCAGCAAAAGCTGGCTTACATACTTTGAAAAGGTTTAACATAGGTTCTCCCCCCTCTTCCTGACTGGGAGGGTTATATAAAAGACTTTTTAATATTAAAATATTTCCTTTTTTCTATGCGGTCTTTAAAATAAAGCCTCTGGGGGTGTTAATATCTCTGGTGTTATTGCTTTGAAGACTGCATAAAATGATTTTAAGGGAGAAAGCTTTTAAAGGACTCGTCCATTTCTAACATTGGCAATCAATCTGAATTTGTAGCTTTAGATATAAGTGGAAACTTTGATATAACAGAAGTTAAAGGCAAAAGATTTTACATGACAGTTTGAACAGATGCATATTTCTCTGTGCTGAACTTTCATTTGTTAGGATTACATTTAGTGAAGGATGCTCTATAAAATTGCAGCTATCACTGCATTTGACTGTAGATTGTTAAGTGTAAAAGATCTTCTGTCTTTTATGTTGCTAATTCAATAAAGAGAAAAATAAAGAGAAAAATGAGACTTTTCTACCTAATAGCGAGGAATCCACAATTTTAGCACATTAGCCCCTGTGTCAGCATGGAAGGAAAAACTAGGCACATTAAGCAATATCTTCTTTAGAAAGCCAAGAAAGAAATGTCTGATAAAAACTGTAAAAGATCTTTAAATTGACTTCATGCTGTTGGGACTTATATGTTGCTGTGTGGAAGAGTTTAGGGTAAAAAGCTTCCTGTTTTGCAACATGGTTTCCTCATTTCCATTTCTGAGAATTCAAAATAATTCTCATACTTTGAATAATGAGATTTTTTCAAGATTTTGCAAAAACAAAAAGACCAGGGGTTAAATGAAAGGAGGGTGAGCTGTGAGCATTGGGTCGTGGTGTAAGACTTTTATGTTGTACATCATAAATGTCAAACGATGCTAAAAAGAAGGAATCAGACTAGTAAGAGTCCTTAATCTGACTGATGGGACTCTCATTCCTGGGGAAGAAGGTGTTAACTTTTCTTATGAGATCCTGGAGTTCATAGGTCCTGTAAGTTTACCATTGGGCATAACCTTTGGTCATGAGAGGGAGGCCTTTCACCCTCATTTTAGGGCAGTGATTCTATCTTCAGTCTAAGAAACTTTTCAAAATGAAAGGGGGAAAAAAAGTTTCTTCTTTGACAAATGACAGATTCCAGTATAAAACTGTTTCATTCGATCTATTTTATTTCACCATCTATAACTGAGTTCCACATCTTGGTTGCTCCAAGGTTTTTGTAGCAGCAAAAATACCATCACCACAGAAGAACTGGGTGGTGGATTTCTTATTTCTAGATCAATATGAATCTTCTGTTATTGTTGAACTAAACTTAGCCTGCTCTTCTACCATCTTCTCTGCCCTTCCCCATCACTTCTTCAACCTTTTCCTTATTTACTTTTCACCCAAGTTAATAATATTTAAGTACTGCTTTTCCTTAAAGACCTGTTTTGGGGGTTTTTACTTTCATTATTCTAAAGAAAGAAATACGACATAAGTTGACTGCATCTTCCCAAGAGGAAAAGAAATTATGATATGAACTCTGTATTTCTACATCTTTATAGCTACACAGCTGTATAGCTATCACTGGGGACCATGTTTCTCTTATATCTGAAATTATTTTTTGCATTTGTGATACTACAGATGTTTAGATTACTTATTTCCTTCCATGTCTTTGAGTCATTTCCTCCATTTACATTTTCCTTAGAATTGTTCCTTTCTTTTTAGTTTACAAGAGACTTGGGGTTTTTATATGACTTTGTAACATCATGTAGGCTATATATCATATAGGAAGGCTATATACCTTTGAAATATGAAAATTAATGCTTTACAAAGATCCACATGGACTAAACAAGCCTTCTGGTTTCACACCAGAAGTATATGGTATATGGTACTTATGTGATGTCTCAAAGTTTTAAGCTCATATAATTTACAGAGAAACAATGTAAGTATAACATTTAGCTATATTTTGAGTCATTGTTCAATTCTTTGACAATCAGATTTCAAGGAAGAAATATTAACCTGGCTGACACTGTAACCAACCTCTTAGAAAGACAAGCAGTCTTTCTCAAAATGCAGTCTACTGTAATTGTCACATCTGTCCATATCTGATCTATTCATACTTAATCAATCTGTAGTTGTGTTACATGGAATTATTCCTATTTATCTATTACAAAACTTCTGCTTTCCACTCATTGCCAAAGAAGCGGTATCCAGCTAGGCAAATCAGAAGTAGTGAGAACACCTGAAAAGCACGTGTTTCTCAGCTGAAGATGCAATCCCTGGTCCAAGTTTACATCTGGTCTAACTTTGCAATTCAAAACAGCATCCATTTCAAAGCGTGTACTGCATGTAAGACAAAATGCTTACCTTTGAGAAGGGGACTGGTCTTTCCCCTTCCCCAAAGGCAAGCCTGTATGCGTTTGTAAATGTGGTTGAGTACATTTGAGAAAACAACAAAGGCCAGTAAAACAATAAAAATCTCACCTTTCCCTCCCAGTGCCCCCCAGTTCTTTGGGATGAGCCTCTCCGACGGGCAGAGCGACGGTGTTTCCAATGCACTGTAGGGTCCTGGTCCCGTGGTTACCCTCCCAGCATGTGTCCCTGGGTTAAGCCAGGGGATGCACATAACCGTCCTCATCCCAGCATACACTCAGGACACAGCAAAAGGTACACACAGAGGCGGGGAAAGCTGGAAGGTCCTCACAGTCCCATGGTCAAAGTGTAGATCTGCAGACAGATGTGAATGTAGTTGCTGGGTTGGTTTGGCTGGTGACGGACACGTGTCCCGGGACAAAAGGCAGGTGTCCTGGGAGGTTTGATTTACCCGAGATGCTGAGCACTGATCTAGTATTTCTCACAGTGTGGAAGACCGAAGAAGACAGCTGAGACAAATTAGGACAGTGTGGCAAAGATTGTTGCCACATGTTAAAGACATTGAAATAACGGTTTTACAATGCTGATTAGTTCGATGGCCTCGTAGCTGTAGCACTGAAAGAGCAGAGTGAGGCAGGGAAGGGGTGTTCCTCCTGTGCTCCTCTCCCCTTGCCTTCAGGAGCCAGTCGCTGTCTGGTGGCAGCTCTTGGAGTGTGGATTTGATTCATGGCATCCAACATGTCACCCAGGATTTATGCCACGTCAAGGGGACTGTAATCCTCTGTTTAAAGTGCCTGTGAAGAAGGAATTCATGAAAGTCAGGCACTCTGTTGCATTAGTGAATGTTTATTGCAATTCTGATAGAGTACTTTCAGGTATCATAACTTTTGTCAGACCTGAGCTCCAAGCAGGGAGGCATAAATATCCAGGGGAAGGCTGCTGGCACTGCTCATGGATCTGCTCGACATGCTCTCTCCACTGGGATTTGGCTGCATGTAAGCACAGCAACTGTGAGCATCCTCCCCACTGGGACTTCTGGGGTGACGTACGGATGCAGAGAAATTTGCCAACACAAGTGTTCGGCTCAGCATGCCATTTGGAAAGAGGCAGGAGGGAAAAGAAGGAAAATGGGGAAGACCTGCCCAGCTGTAGAGGAGGCTTTAGGATAACGGAGATGTTGATTTAACCTTGCATTGTCATTCCTCGCAGTCGCTCCAGCTGCCCCAGATTCTGACCGTTCACCTAGAAAAACCCAATTTGCAGTCAGTATTGAGGAAGCCATACTTCAGAGATTAAGAAAGGCCTTTTTCTCTCACCTCTGCATGTACTAAAGTCATGTCAGACTGAGCAGAGAGCAGAAATAGAAAATATAACGTGTCCCTCAGCACTGAATAATTCGCATGATTTATTTAGCATCTTCTTTGCCAAGTGAGAAAATAACACATTATTACCCTTTTTCCTCTGAAATACTGGTGCTTGCCCTGCTATCTCAAAGTAGCCATTCAGGGTGTACCAAATATAACAAGAACTATTTTACCAGATGTTTTCAGCTTAACATGAAACAGAGACTGGCTCTTTGTTTTCCTAATGTGCTGGCGTGCTCTCTGCTCTCCAAGGGGAATGAACTTGGAGCCAGGTTAGTCACTCACCCATAGACAGAGTGGGGCTAATACTCAAATGAAAATGAAAATAATTATGATTTGAGTAGATCAAATTTCTCAGAGCATGAAATAATATACTGAGCAAAAGCTATAATTCACATGGCACAGTCACCAACTAATGACATTTCTAGGTTGTTTCTGAGTGATTTCAAGACACTGTGCCATAAAATCTTAATGCATTTTATTAGAATAAGCATGTGTTTTATATGTAATGATTAGCAAGCTCCAGGGCATAAATGAAGCAGTAAGGGGCTTTCTTAGAGCATTTTTGTTGTATGATTTATTGTGCCTTAGACATATTTTTCAGAACTGACATTTGTGAATGATAAGTAATTTTTCTGCCTGGTAATGTGGCTGGAAACAAAACCATGCAGAAAATAATGTACTTCTGTATTGTACAAATGCAGTTAATACTCTATTACAAGAAGAAAGCATTCTCAAAAAAGTTATTTCGTGTCACAATATGCAACTGTTCAATACACCAACTGATCTTGCACAAAGGGAGTCCTGTGATGAAGGTTTTGATTGTTCTTAGATAAACAAAAAGCAGCCTTACGGATTTCATAATGACTCATAACAGGATGATTCATGGTAACTAAGCTGTTGAGGTCTTTGAAGAAGCTCATGGCCTGAATTTTACATGTGTTAGAAATATTTTCCTCCATTTTGATGGTGTTAAGGAGCAGCGAGTTAGGCATAAATGGCCTCTATGATCGGTTAAAGTACTCCTAAACCAGCAGAGTTTTGAGAAGTTGTTGGGCAGGCTTCTGAATCAATGGCTCCCCCAGGACCGTGCAGAGTTGGTGCTAAGGGGAGCAACATGGCCCAGATGGAAAGGTGTAAAGCTTCAGAGTGGTGGACGCTGCGGACACTCATCACACAGTGCCCCAGTGCCTTAGCACAGGGGTTATTAAGCAACATAGATAAATATGCCAGTACCCCTGTGGGACAACTTCATTTTACTTATATCTCCAAGCAAAAAAAACATCCTTTGCTTTTTACTTTCTTGACTCTTCATTAATCTACTGAATAGACACTTTGTTTGTGCTCATCCCTTGTTCCCACATACCCACTTCAATTTCCCGTATGAACTCTCCTCCCATGTCAACTCTCCTCCCCATCACTCCATGTCCTTGCTAGCTCATGTCAGTTATCTCCCATGTCACTGCTATTCAGCTCACAAAAGTTGCGTTTCCTAGTTTACAAGCATTCCTATTTCAGCCATCCCTTTGGCTTTTGTTCTCATCACTCCTTTTCAAGCTCTGTCTGGTTTTTGGGACATCGAGACATTTGGTTAAGGCTATTCTGAAGAACAGCTTTCTTCTTAAAATTGCTCAGCAAGCCAAGCTAGCTCATGGGCTGGCCTGACTGATCAGTCCCAGCAGCCTGCAACCCTCAAGAGATGGAGAGAGCAAGGTTAAGCTCATTGCCTGTCTGTCACTGATCACAGCCTCAGCTGGACTTCATGGGTAATCATAACTAGGGCCCAGATCCAGTGTAAGCAGATCTGATTTAGGACTGGATCATCCTCTGGTGATGTTCAGCTGTGTTTCTCTCTCTCCACTGTCTCGAAGCACTAGCTAAATTATTTCTACTCAGGGCTTTTGGGTGCTGGAAATCTAAACCATGGGTGTGTCCCTGCAATAAGGTGACCACACTGGATCTGGGCCATATAATAATAATTCTTACTACTCAGTGAACTTGATATTACATGGGATAAGCATACATAAATGGCATAGTCCTGGACTTTAATAAAGCTGAATCTTCATAACCCATGTGCTGGTCACTGTGGAATATGATGATCTAATTAAACTGCGCTTTGCACCTTTCTGCTCTTTTGTGTTAATCTCTCACCAAGCTCCGGATTAATTTGACTGTTTACATGCTGTAAATCCCAGAGTGGGTTTTGCCTTTGCGGGACTTTGATGTTAATGCAAAGAAACCAGTAAGTCCTGAAAAGTCAAGGCTGTTTAATTTTATTGAGATACCACAACACTGAGGTTTAGGTGGTTAAACCAGTTATTTTATTTGGAAAACTTAGGAAAACTCACAGCTGTGACATGGTAGCTCAAAGACTCCTGCTTTAATGAGAGGCATGCAGATGTCTGTTATTCAAAGCACGAGATAATCATCAGTGTCTGAACAAATTCAAACTGATATCAGCTTCTGCTCGTTTTATTATGCAATTTCCACTTACTCCATCTGTCACTCATATTATAAAAAGGAGATGCATTGATAAAATAGAGGATTTACATGCTTCCTGGAAATAAAACCTCAATAACCAGACAGTGGCATCTGGTTTCCACAACCATTGATGAGAACGATTGTGATCTCTTTCTTAATGCAGGCATGATCCAAAGCATGTTGAAATTTGACAAAAGCTTCTTCATCCTCGTAGTCCAGCTCATTCCTACTGAACCCTTGAAGCTACTGCGGCATAAAAACTGGCCCCACAGTATATTCCCCTTACAGCCTTAATAAACTGCACTTTGATGCTTCTGACTTGTGTCTGAAAATGTGCCTGCAAATTAGACTTCACAGATGCATTAGTAGTGTAATTGGGTTGCATAGCAGGTACCCCTCACAGCATTTTTCACGTCTAGAAAAGAAAATTAGGATCTGGTGCAATTTTTTAATGTCCTTAAGAAGATCAGAGGGAAACAATAAACTCCATTAATGGGATGCTTCAGTGTCATAGAACCAAGGCTTCTTCTGCTTCTTCCCGCATTTTCGTTGCCAGTGTATCACCTAGACTGGGATGGATATGATAGAGAGAGAGCCTAGAAATGAAGGAACATCCATTAAACCCATTCTCCCTCCTAGTAATGCTTGAAATCCTCTGATGATACCACCTCACTGGCTGCAAATCCCCAGTTTCTGTGCTGAAGAGCCCTGAGACATATCTAATCACAGGCATGCGCCAGTCCTGGGTCCTGGTCCTGCTGGTGAGTTGGAGGGGGCCTGTTTTCACCCACTGCCAGACTGGAACGTGGTCCATGGGGGCGCATGAGGCTGCTGGAGGGCATTATAGTTCACCAACGGTCTGAGTGATAACAAAGGCTCAATTCTCTGCTGGAAGTTGAAGACGGGAAAGGGGGAGGGCAGGGAAGAGAGACAGAACTGTTTGGAGCAATTCATTCACTAATGAACTTCTGGGGGAGGACAAGTGGGACCTGGCTGTGCTTCGATGTTCTGCTTGAGACCAAGCAAACGTCTTCCTTTTCCTTTACAAAGATCCTAGGCTTATTGTTTCATGCCCTAATAAATATTGCATTAAAATAGTTGGCAAAATAATGCCAATAAATAATGCATTTCTCCCCAGAGATTAGGCAAAAATCTAACCCAACCCCTGCACACACTGCAACATCCCCTAAAATTGGTCACACAACTATTGCTCCTTGTCTGCACTGTTTTTTCTTCCCTGGCTTTGATGCAGTGATTTGACCTAATTTAGCTCTGTCCGTCCCATGGCTACCCACAGTTTCAAGAGGCAGAGAGGAGGGCGGCTCACCAAGCCATCCCATCCGTGGCACTGCCTGCAGACGGCTGCCTTTTAGGAAAGGTGCTGCTATGCTCCACATCCATAAGAGGATCACGATAATCTCCTTGACTATAAAGTTGATGTCAAGCAGCAGCATTAACTCTTTTTTTGCTGTTGAGGTGAGGAAGGAGACCCACAAATAAACTCTTTGGATCTTTTTTTTCTGACATAAGCATTTCATTTGCTCCCTGGAGAAAGCAATATTCTTCCCAGGAGCTGAAATAGGATTTAGTGTATATTAATATCTTATTTTTTCTACTCTTCATCCCTAGCTTCTTCCATCTGTATTAAATCAGTTGCACTAGGTGACCTAAAATGTGTTGGCTAAGATTTTCCTGTACTGAAACTCAAGAAAAACTAGTCTTATTAAAATAAAAATGACAGGCTAAGGCAAGAAACCTTGTGATGATTTCCTGTGTTCTTCTACTGTGGGCAAAATTGGAGTTTTTCGTGACTCTGTGCTAAGCAAATGTCTTAAGCATTTCATTTCTTGCTGATGAGTAGCAGCCACCAGTGCCTGATACCGCTCCCCCCCACCTCCCATGCAAGGACTGAGTCAGCCTGTTTCTGGACACCTCCACCTTGAAATTTCACATGGAAGATGCTGTTAAAGAGATCATCCAGTTTCCCATCTCCCCTTTAATAGCTGGGAAGGATGAGTGAAAGCTGAGCAGGTACAAGGGGTCACAGAAATCGCTCTTGTCTTCCACTGGATCTGCATGTAGGCAGCCCCCCTCTAGTGATCCTGGAGGCTGCAGAATGGACTCACTGGAAATACCCATGAAACACAGGAACCACATCGACCATAAATATGCAGGGCTTTAGTTGCCCCATATCCACTGAGCTACAGTAGCCCCATGGCGAGCACTTTACCTGCTACAAATGCAAAACAGCTTGACTTACCTTGACCTTCTTTCATTGTCTCTCCCACTGGTACGAGGCAGATTGTTCCTGCAGGCAGCTCACTCCTACCTTCTGATTCAAACTGGTATTTTAGTAAAATATCATGCCACCTTTCTCTCTTTCCACTCCCACCAGAAAGCATCACTATTATGGCTCTGTCTATAAAAGCATAATCTGTCTGAGGAAAGAGGTCTGGCTGGGGGATTTGCTCTAGGTAGTGATAAGAGACCAAGGGCGCCCTTGATTTCAAGTGCTGGAGGAAAAAAAATCATTGTATAGCATTCACCAAAGCAAAAGGGCTTCTTAAAAAGGGCAAGCTGCAAACGGAGGCAATTCCAGCCCGGAGAACACTTCAGAAGAGAATACGAATCCCAATTTCTCTGTCCTCGCTTTTTGTGGACCCTGCCGACAGGAGAATTTTACTGACATTCATCTTCATCATTCATTTGCAGCATTCACCTTCTGCATTCGAGAGGCATTTTGACTGACAGAGAAAAGCAAAACGAGACAGATGTACTCACTGGGGAAGGCTTATATATAATTGAACATGTAAACATTTGCAAGCCACTGTTATTTTTACGATTATATGAATAACATTGTCTTGACTTGTGCGCGTAGGCCTGTCAGGAGCTATGTAAATCTGGGCACAAAGCAGCTCGCTCCTAATTCACCGCTCCACAGCCTCTGGGCATGCAGCGAGTGCTGGCGTGTGGTGCTTCTTGCACCCCTGCTTCGAGGCATCACATCACGGTGAGCACCAGAAGGTGGGTGTCAAAGACACCTTTTACCACAGCTTGGCAGAGGAAAGACAAGCTGTACCTACTGCAGGGGCTTTACGCTGCAAACTGTCCACCCAACTCCTTTTTATGGTGTGAAGCGTCAATAAAGTAAGTTGTTTATGTTCCTACGCCACTCTGCCTTTGGGAACTATCCAAAATCAGCTGAATTAGTGTCAGCTGAGTGGCAGGGTAATGACAGGAGACTCCTCAGAAGGCCGGTCTTGTGACAGTTCATAAGGAATTAGAAAACGTTGCCTTTGCACAGCTTTGCAAAGGACTTTTTTAATGTGTGATACAGTAAATCTATTTGATGATTGTCAGCAGCATATTTTCAGTACTGCCGCTCGCCAGGAGGAGCTTCCACACAAATGAGATTTGGAGGGATCTTCACCCCCAGTCAGAGTAATGCTCTTTGTGAGTACAGTGCCTGTGCTCAAAAGGAATATTGCAGGGAGACCACCCTTCTTGCCCTGGGAGTTAAGCTGTCTTTGGTGGTATACATCGCTCACCATGGCAATGGGAATTGAATTTTCCACTCCCTGAGCTCTCCTGGAGACTTAAACCAGCCTCGTGTAATACTATTGTGGCCAGTGTCATTGCACCACTGAAAACTAAATGAATGAATAAATTAGAGCCGTGGCATTTTGGATTGCTGAATTGCATCCAAGCTTTTTATTGTAGTCATGAACTCCTTTTCCGATGACAGACAAAATGATGCTTATTAGGCAGTTAGGCAGATCATTGTAACGAACGTGAGAAGTACAGTAGCAAGGCTGTATATCAGAGAACTGAGAAGGGATTATCTCTTAAGAAACCTCTTTCCAACACCAATTGCCTTTTGACTGCAGGGCCCCTTCGTATTACACAACAGTTTATTCTCTCTTATTGATGCAAGTAATCTAAGTTTATGGCTCTTATCACAATCTTTTCCTCCTTGGCCTTTTAACTGCCTTTAATATAGAAGCTATTCCCATCTTCTTGAAAGTTTGTGCTCCTTCAGCTTTCATCCTGCTCCTGTTTCCTATGTCTCTGAATATCCCTCAGTGTCAACATTTGCAGTGCTCGGTTCCCTCTTGGTCTCATTTCTGTGCAGTTGTCTCCAAGGCTTTTTCCTCAGCCCCACTTACTGTATTGCTCCACAGCCAATCTTTGCCATGGGCAGCACTGCAGGTCCCCTTGGCTCTGCCCACATCTCCAGGACTTGGTCAGGTGCCAGACCACTGTTTGGATGGCCCTTGTTCCCCTGATGTATCTAGACTGGACTCCTGAACTGTTTCGGTTGTTTTGCACCGAGGGCTCAAAACAAGCTGACCTGGGCTAGGGTTTGCCCAGGCTGATTTACTGGCTACCTGGGAGGAGGTGGCCCTCTGCCCTTGGCACAGCACTTATGTTACCCATCAGTACACCAGCTTGGAGAGTTAATGTCAGCAGAATAATAACCCTGTAAAAAGCAATGGGGCTTTTTTTGCCAGGGTAGCTCCCTGAACTGGTTCATGTTAGTCTGAAATTGCATGAGAGGGCAAGAAGATGTAGCTGGGAATCTATAGAGTGTTTGACTATCCCTTTAAGTGATGGCACAACATTAGATTTGCTCAGCTGTGACATGAAACTCACCCCAAAGTCATAATTTGTTGCCCATTAACCAGCATAAGAGCAGGCTGCTTTGGGGAGGGAGGTCCCATTGGCTACTCCTCGTATTGCCACCTCTGCCTGTGGTGAGCTGGAGCACCTGGAAATCAACCAAAGGGAAAAAGAAGCCCCATTGCTCAGCTCTCCACACGTCCATGGCAAGTTGCAGTGAACATTTTCCAAAGGCAGTGGAAAGCTGTTGTGCTCCAGAGGAGGCAGGCGATGCTGTCGATGTTGTTTTGTGCTGCTAGTCCTCATAGTGTGGTCTTTGGTGAACGTGAGGATGAGGGCAAGCTGAGTCTTTGTTGCCTCAATGGGAATGAAAGGTTAATGTGATGGGACAGAAGATTGTCACGTAGTGTTTGGAAGTGATGTTGTCTTCTTGTATATATAGAACTATATAAAATTGTTCTAGGAGAGCTCTTAAGTGCAGTTGTGTTTTCCCAGTGAGACAAAGATATAAGCCTCCATTTAACTGGTCCCCTGAAGTCAGACCAGAGTGATCCATTTGGCTGTGGAACAGTTGCCCCAGGAAAGCCATAAAATTTTATTGCGTGGAGACCTTCGAAATTGGACTGGACACACCATGGTGTTCAGCACAGATGAAAGCAAAGTGCTTCAGGGAGCAAAGCACAACAGACTACCTCAGGGAATGAACCACCCCCTGTGAGGGGGGGGACTGGATGCAAATTGTCCTTTTCTATCTCCACTTTGTGCAGGTTTGCTGGATCTGTTAGATTCAGAGACCTGGAACACAGTGATCTGCTGCAGAGTACAGTGGCACAATTATTTTAATTTTTATTTTTTGATAGATTAAGCTGGTTTAAGTATTTATCACTTGCCAGCCTTTCATTCCTGACTCTGTGTTGCACCTTGTCCTCAGGAAGAAAAAAATGCTCATTTTCTACTGTATCAGTTCCCAAGCAGCCATGTAAATGCTTGTGGCAATATTGTGCTGGGGCAGTTGAGGAAGAAGTGATGATGAGAGAGTTGTGAGCAGAAGAGTGCAGACAGGGAGAAGGAAGCCTTTCAAACCATCCCTCAGCCACAGCCAGGTAGGAAGATGGACTAATTCTGGTTCCTGTTGCTGACTTTGTTGAAGTTACCCTGATACTGCTAACATGTTTTTCAGGGGGCAAATTCAGACCCAGACTCATAGAATGGTTTAGGTTGGAAGAGACCTTAAAGATCATGTAGTTCCAACCCCCCTGCCATGGGCAGACACCAGGTTGCTCAAAGCCCCATCCAAACTGGCCTTGAACACCTCCAGGGATATAGACACCAAAACCTTGTCTTGATTATTTTTTATGTAAAAGCTGATTTGCAGGGACATTTTAACCAAAAATAGCAGATGTTTACACTATCAAGTTTTGTTGTTGTTGCTGCCTGCAAACTGCAAAAAGCATCTCATATTTAATTTATGCTTATTTCGCTATTTAAAAGCAAACAAAAGATGCATTCATAGATTGTGAAGTAGAGTATCGTATCTTTAACTGACACTTTTGCATTGTTTCCCAGGGACATGTTCCCAACCGAGATAGGTAGCTGCTGAGATTATCATAAGTGGAGGAGTGTACAAAATAGAAAAGATACTGTGGATTTTGTTCATTCCTGGAAACGCAGGATTTTTCACCCTTTTGGATTATATCTGCTTACCGCATGCTCTGGCCAGTCCCCATGGCTTCTGCAAGAGGAATGCTTACCGACTTCTCAGCCTCTTCAGATCACAGCTTGATCTGCTAGGTTAAATGGCTAATTGAAGGTGAGTGCTTCATTGTACGTTAGTCAAACCCCGTAGTTAAAATGGCAGGTAATGTCTTTGTAGCTGCACACAAAGGCAAATGTCTCTGTTTCTTTTGTTCGTTGCCATCCCTACAGCCAGCTATGAAGGCTGCTGATTTAATTGCATAATGTAACAGAACTCAGTGGCAGGGCTTTAACTTAACCATATCTAAGGTATTTGTGTCATACAGCCACTCTTCCTTCTGCCTTCTTTCTATGCACTCGTTCCACATCTGTGTTAAGCTGCATGGGGGTATTGGAAGGTGCTGTAGACCCAGATGTCTGCTGGAATCTCAGACTGTAATTAGCTGTGGCCATCTAGACGCTAGCTGGAGAGATGTGTCATTTAGTGAATAATGCTTAGTTTTGCTGCCAAGAGTTGTATGGTCAGGTTCCTGCAGCCCATATCACAGGCTGTGAAAGTAGCTGTGCCCACTCATCCTGGAGCAAGAGCTGTGGTGGGCTCTGCCCTTGGAAAAGTTTGGCTTGTTTAGTTACTTGTTGGTTTGGTTTTTTTTTCAAGTGTTCCCATTCATGTTAAATAGAAGGATGTAAGGAAAGAAAAGTTGGATGGATTTGAGTCCAGCCTAAGTCTGCTAGTAAAATTACATGATTCACCCAATTGTTTGTTTTACTTTTGTTCTGGATTGCAATAGTTCAAACCTTGTGTGAACACCACCTTTCCTCCTACCCCCTGTCCCTCAAGGTCTCCAGGCACCACACAGAGGGAAGAAATCCCTGAACCTTTTGGCACTATTATCCCCTCTTCTTCATGTAGGGAAGAGAAGGCTTCAAGGGACAATATGAGTAACCTAATGGTTGCACAGAATTCCTTGGTGGGGACAGAACTTGGCTGTAGCCTTTGTGACTGGTAGGTCTCTGTAGTGATCTTGGTAACATTTCTCAGTCATTATAGTTGCAGATTTTGCTTCAAAAAGCAGCATCATGTCAACTAAAGACAAAAATAAAGCAGTCCACCAGGACGTTATATGTGTATAATCAACCCCATGTATTTCCTGAGTTGCTCACTCTGCTCTTTGAATCCTACCAGCTGAAGGACAGTCAGAGCTGCTTTGCTTTCCTCCAGAGCCCTGACCTGAGCACTAGCGGTGTCTGGAAGTTGCACCAGAAAGGCAGGGTGAAATGTGCTCTGTGGACCTTGGCCCTTTCTGCTTCATTACCGTGAAAAGCCTACAATTGAATATCAATTCATTTGTATTCAACCTGGCTGTTCTGCTTCCAGACCTCCTTTCTTGTCTGCAGCTGACAGGATGTCATGAGGAAGTGACGGGGCAGTGACAGTTTGTGTGTCATGGTCCACTTCTTTGAACTTGATTTTTATCTAGTAATGAATCAAGCCACGGGAGTCCAGTCTGGGAAAAAAAGGAAGTGTCCCAAGGAAGCAAGCTGAAGCTAGGAAGTTTTTCAGTCCATTTGGAAGTAAGAATGCATTACAATGTGCTTTTTCCCTCCGTACCAGACCCCTGTATTCTCACAAGGTAGAGTGGGTATAAAAGGGGTTTTGCATTATTTATTAGTGTGCCTCTGTCACACATAATGAGGGCTATAAAGTATGTAAGAGTTTATAATTGGCTATCTGCAAGAAGTAATCCTAAGGGGGCTGTGTAAGGATCAAATAAATTATGCTTCATTATAGTAGTTATGCCAAGGATATTAGAAAATTGTTTTTAGTTGGTGGAAGAAAAAGAAGGAGAAGCAGAAAAAGAAAAAACCCTCATTACTTCCTAGACCCACTTCTGTCAAAGCCTTTACAGATTGCAGCAAGATTTCAGTCCTCCTCTTTAAAATTCCTGATGTGTTCAAGATGCTAAATAAGCAGTTGCCAAGATACTTGTACAAATAATGCATAAATGGAGTTTATCTAAATTGTTTTATTAATAAACTTTACTGAACTCTCCCATGCAGTTAAGAAGGAATCCCAATTCCCTACTATTCACCGTTGGCACATCAGCTTTCAGAAATGAAACTTTTATCTCTTCTTCTCAGGGGGATATGAATGCCTGTCCCCCCCTTCCCAAATCTAATTATTGCTCTGATAATTCAGAACAAGGATTCAGTGGCAGTAAAATACAAAGAAAAAAAGGACGAACAGCTGGTCCTGGAAGCTGTGATGGTATCATTTTAAAATGAACATTTACATTTCAGAAAAGCCAGGACGAAAGGGCTCTCCATGTTTCTGACTTAGTTATAGGGCTTTTCTGATGCTTCTGGATATATTTTGTGCTACAGTGGAGGTGGCCCTGGAGTAAGTTAGAGAAGGAAAAGTCTTGTCAGATCCAGGAATGAGGGAATATCCCTTCCCTTAAAGCAGTTACTGGGTATTATTCTAGTTTTAAATAGAAAGCTAAGGAAGAACAGAGTTTCTCTCATGGTACAGTATACTTGGTTTTGAACAATTTCCAGCAGTGGAAATTACCTGGAGAAATAGTGAGCTGAAGACTGTAGCTAAAGCTCTGGCTTCACTGAAATCAGTGGCAAAACTGATTGATTTCACAGGGGCCAGCTGTCCCCCGTTAGGTCTACTTGAATGGGTAAGGATACAAGACTGTGCCTGCAAGGTCGCATGTGCTTTTGTATGTTAAATGTAATACTTTCACAAGTCTAAAAAGTACATCCCATACCCCTTATGGTGCCATGGTTGCACCGGCCCCTGTCCAAGCCATAAAGTGAATTCATGTTTTGGAATACATTAGTAAAACAGCATTTTGTATGGACAGAGTTGTGTGAAAACTATAGAAAGCAGGAGCCAATGGCAGTGACCAAGGGCAGTGGAGGGACTGCAGCCTGTATAAGTAGCTTGGGTCAGCCTGCTCACCAGAAACCTCACCTCGGCTCCAACCTTGGGCTATTTGCTGAAGGCATTACTCCGTCAAACAACTTTGGCTTGGCAACACTTGCAGGTGGTTTTATTTGCATCACAGCGAACACAGGTCACTCATTTCATATCTGAAGTATAAGTTGAGGGGATTCATGCAAGGATCAGCGGCACAAGTGGCCAGTGAGGAGCTGGATGTGTCACAGGAGTCAGTTGGTTCTGAACGAAGAATGCAAATAATGGTTGGTATACGAGTAGAGTTGAAAATAAGGGACTTTTCCCCTTCCTCCTTGAAGACTTTATAAATAGTCTAAGTGGCATCATTAGTTGCTTCTGCAGCCATCTAATGTTCATCTTGTACCTTGTTCATTCTCTGTTTCCTTTTTTTTTCTTACGTTCTCTCTCAGTCCTTGTAGGAGTTCCAGCCAATGCAACTATTGCTCCTTAGCACTCACTACTCTTAGGTCCAAATAAGAATGCAGTCGTGTATCTAGCAATTGCATGCTCCAGTCACCAAGTATTAATCCATTAAGCCAATGATCTTGTAAATTGGAGCAGAAATATTAAGTGTTGGGGATGGCATCAAGGCGCTGATAGGCTTTCATCAAGGGCAGCCTTTATAGCAAAGATGTACTTGAAGAGTCTTCTGCTGCTCATAAAGCATCATTTATGAAAAGTTTTTAGGAAGAGAGAACAGTAATGAGCTCCAAGAGCCAGACAGTTCATTTTAGGGTTTTGCTAGTTAGTGTTGCCATCACCTTCAAGGTCTTCATTTAACCTAATTTAACTCTCCTTTTGGTTTCTCTCAGTTGAAAGCAACGAGTTTGATTCATTATTCAGCTGCTCTGATAGTATTCTGGTATTGCTTTTTGTTTTTTGAAGGAAAAAGTCCAACAGATTGTTGAAGCCAGCAGCTGCAGAAATCATCCAGATAGAGAAGGCTGTACGGAATGGCCAATTCTAGCAGGAAAAACGGAATAAAATGAGACTGCTTTATCCATTGGAGAGAAAGGTGCAGCCAAGGGGGAAGAAAATAACCTGCTCTCAGAGCCCCAGGAGGCGTTTAGCTAAGTCCACGGTTTAAGGGGTAAACTTAAATTAACACAAGGAAGATACAGGTTAGACAACATGAAAAGCTTCTATTGCAGACACAGAACCACAAGAACAGGTTGTCTTAGAAGGTGGTGGGATCTCCATTGTGAGAGGCTTTTTAAGAACAGATTAAACAAATATTTCTCTTGGAAGGTGCAAGTAGAGCTTATCCTGGCTTTGAGGGTGAAGGATGGATTGGATTACTTGTTGATGTCCCTTCCAACCCAAGTTTCCAAGGCTTTTTTTGTGTTTTAAGTATGCTCTCTGCATAAAAGAATTTCTGAATGATACAGGAGGAAGATGGGAAGCAAAAGACTCTCAACATAAAGAGCTGGACAGTGCTGAGGCATTACTTCACTGTCTTGGGATAACTCACAGGTGGGTGGGGAGAAGAGGATTTCAAAATGAGTCAAAGGTGGGCTCATGAGCTTATCATGGGAGAAGCATACCCTTCTACTCAGTTCTTCCCTCTCACACACTCGTCTTCATTACCAGAAGGAGTTAAGTATGTTTGAGATGTTGGTAAGGTTGTCCATATGGATTCTCTCTGGAGAGGATAAGCAGCAGCGCCAAATTTTTCTGAGCTGCAGATGTGCAATATATTTGTAACAAACTGCAGCTCCTATCCAAAATTATGATTTATCACATTTTGTGGCAAACTGAAAAATGGGACCTATTTGAGGGAAATTGACTTGATAGAGTATTTTTTCCTCTGCAAATTGGGTCAGTTATTGAGTTGCCTTTGGATGGAAAGCAAGAAAATTCCATATTTTTCATTTGTTGTTAAAAATAAAAAATATCCTTTTCTTGGGTATGTCACATGAAGCAAACTTTAGAGCATATAAAAATAATGCAAAACAAAACACAGACAATCTGACAGTATGGAAACAGTATTTGGAGTGTCACATAGTTCTCGTTGGAGCTGTGCTGAACCTTATCATCTCTTGTATTGAGAACAAAGTAGCTGAGAATGGAGCGATAGATGGGTTTAGTTTAATTGAGGAAGCCATACGAATGATCAGTTTCACATGGAGTCTATTATTGCTTAGATTTGACTACATTTCTTTGGATTTTACACTGTAATTCAGCACAAAGGCAAACTGCACAGAGTATACCTGTGTTCATGCATGGATTAATTCCTGTGCTTGGCTGCACGCTCTGCATGTAGCCTTGTGGATGTGGAGGGTATTTAAAAAGCTGCTAAAAAGTGCTGCAAATACAGCAGCAAACAATAAATTAAATTGACCTCTCCTTCACCAGTTCCCATATATTTCACAATGCTTAGCTGTCTATGACTTATCCATCAGAGAGCTCTACACTGTAAGGAGAGAGATGCATTTGATGGCTGCAGGCCTGTGCATCAACTAAGCTAGTGTGTATGTTCTTGCAGAGTAGAGGGAGACTTAAATCTGTGAAGCACCAATAAGAATAGTATAATGGTAAAAGTGATTCTCAGCTGTGTTTGGGGACTGCCACTGACTTTTACAGCATTATGGCAGTTTATCTTACTGTATTTCCTAACTAGAGAAGTGGTTTCCAAACTCATTTGATTTGAGAGGTCTTACAGACTCTCCAGTAGAAATGCGGATCCATTCAATCTTTTTTCCAGGTATAGATTGCCTAATAGTGTGTATGAACTTACTTGGAAGTACTCCTTGGTTTGCCAGAGGGTTTGCAGACCATTTTCTGAAAATGCTACTTTGAGGTCTTGAGTATGGCTAAAGTTTTACCAAGATGTGTAGTGGTTGATCTTCCAGCGATCCTTGGACAGATAACTGAAATAAAACAAACTAAAAAAACTAGGCAAAAGCCTGATATGTAGTATTCTCCCACTGGATGTATGCTTTGCATCAGTTCCAGTTCCCCTGTCACTTTGGGGATATGCCACCAAAAGTGACGGAATTGGATGAACATCTTTGTTGCTTTATCCAGCATCTACAAACTATTGTTTTTCACAGATCAGTGAACTAATAGACATGGAAAAGCAATTCTTTGGTATTTAATTGGTGTCTGAATATTTCCAAAGACTGGGACAATCTAGAGGAAAAATCACCGGAGTGGTGCTCAGGAATCGGGCTGCTGCAGACTTTTCCTTAATGCTTATAGCAACCTTAGTCTGCCCAGTTTGTATTGAAAAGATATTACAATGCCTGTCCATTTATCCATTTGTCTGCTTAGGCATCTTCACGGACAAAGGATATATTTCCTCCATTCCCTCCTCATGGTCCATCAGGACATCAGTTCACGTGGTAGGAGATCCTTCTGCAAAAGCTCTGGCCAGTTTTGTCTGGTCTCCAGTTGCTATTGAAATTCATATTAATGAAAAGGATATGCCTTATCTGCTATAACTACATGGAGAACAATATATTTTGGGAAGTTAGTTANGGAGCTTCTGCGAAGGCTCTGGCTAGTTTTGTCCAGCCTCCAGTTGCTATTGAAATTCATATTAATGAAAAGGAATATGCCTTATCTACTATGACTACATTGACAACTATGTATTTTGGGAAATTAGTTATTAAACTACCTTTTATTAATTAGAGTAGGCACTCTTGTGTTTCTAATGGAGTGATTTCTATTTAAATACACTATGTCATATGCCATATGCTGCTCTAGACTCTTTGAACTGTCAAACATTTGATTCTGAGCCACAAAACGATGGGGTGAGCACACAGATGGGTTGTCACATAAAGAAGTCTGATGGCATGTGATTATGCTCAGGCTTTTTTTTTTTTTTCCCCATAAAGCTTATAATGTACAAGCAGTGATCATGGCTTGCCAAACAAAAATGAGCTGACAGTCAAACTCCAGAGTGCTTTCTGGAGTTCTTCAAGCATTTCAGTTCCACTCTGCAGATTCACTCTGTCTTTAACTGGACCATGTCACATCTTTTTCAGAACAAGAGGTGTCAATCATTTTGTTGTGTGACAAACCCTAGGAGGAATGATGCAGACACTCACCAAAGCTAGTCCTGAGCAGTCTAGCTCTGAGGTAGCAATTGAGGCAGATCAAGGCCATTTTGAAGCAGCAACTTGCTTCCGTAGAAATAACTTCCTTTTAAGGTAGAGCATACAGGTTTACACTTAGGAGCAAGACAATTTTTCCTTTAATCTTCTCTTCTTCCCTAACATTCAGGTCATTTCCCGTAAAGAAAGTCAGAATTAATGACAGGAATTGAGACATTTGCATCTTAAGGGCAGAAGAAGGGCAGAAGGATAGAAGATAAGGGATAAAATAAAGTGTAGGTAACTTTGGGCCGGATTCAGTTATGGATTCATACAGTTTTTAAAGGTATTTACAATACAGATATCTTCCCTTGAGGTAGGTTTCCAAGCTCGCATTAAGATCAATAGATATCTAGGGTGAAATTCATTAGCCTAAATCTAGATGCTTTGCACTGTTAGAGGTACCCTAGGGTCTGCAAGACGTCTGCATGGGCTGGCAGGTATGACAGGACTTAGAGGAAACTTGCACTGCTCTGGAGAGGCAGCTGGAGGCCAAGCAAGACACTCAACAGAACTTAAACTGACAGAAGGTGACGTATTTGAGTGCCTAAATCCCACTCTGAATCTGTACTGCCAGTGAAGTACAATTCAGGCATTGACCTACCAGTATCTAGTGCCATTCAAGATCACAGAATCACAGGGGGT
>VYXH01003518.1:2093004-2123993 GCA_013397275.1 Burhinus bistriatus | reverse complement strand
TTTTTTTCTAATGTACACTGAGGAGACAGTAGGGTAGTAAATGGCCAAGGTTCAAATACAGGCCATAAACTAGACGAAACTAGAAACAGCATAAGTCTTAAGAACAGCTCAAAACTCTGAAGAGAATGAGCAGAGCCTACAGTTTGCATTCATTACTGACTTCCCACCAACCTTTTCTTGAGAGCAGGTAAAGCTGGTATACTGCTAAATTCTACTAACTTTACAGAGCTTAAATATTTCTTTCAAAGCAACACTCGCCAAATCCGCTCCCAAACCAAAACCAAGGGCTAGTGTATTTTCTCTCATAAGTAAAGCAGTAATGTAATATTGTAAAACATCAAGTGGCTATTTTATTGATAACAAAAAGATGGGCTAACGCCTAATGAATGCCTGCTGCTCACCAACTGAAAAGTTACGGAACACAATAAAAACACTTTTACCAATTCATTAGGTAGGCAAAACTCACTTTTACAACCCAGGCTAACAATCTGTCGCTCCTGGTACTCTTTAAGCGCTCAGAGAAAGCATGAATCGGTCCACGAAGGAAGAGGCAGACTCAGAGGTGCGTTAAGAACCCCGTTCCTAGAGCCCTTCTAACTGCAAATACACGCTGCCCTTTTACTAAGTTTAGTCTGCCACAGCGTTTGGTCCAGTACACGATATTGGTCAGACGATCAACACCCACCGACTCCCGCGCAGCATCCCCGACAGCACATCTTTACCTATAACACTCCTTCTCCCTTGGCAACACCAAGAATGATTCCTCTATTACCTGCAATGACTTATTGAAAAGGCTTTAAAACCTCCCGTGCTCCACAATCTGGACTGAAGGAAGATGGTCAATGGAGGCGATTACATCTTCGAACGATAGATCATCCATTACTGACAGCTTTTATATTTCTCACTTGGAAAAAAAAAAAAAAAAAGCCCTTGTCTACATATGTATACATAATACACTTGAAATATGTAAGGCGAATATAAAGACTGAGGGTTTAAACCCTCAGTTTATCGGCTCTACAGGCCCAGTTTTGCAATCAACTAAACCTACAGTACATTTTCATCAAGTGCTGCAAATCAGCAAAATATTAAATGAATCTTGAAAAAATGATTATGAATCCACAGTTCTGTTTGACTGTATAATTCTATTTAAGATTAAAATTACTATCATAAAAAGGCCACTTTCTGAATGTAATTCCACAAAAACATCATCACAAAAGCTTTTACTGCTATTTATGTCAGAATGTATTTTAAACAGTTCTAATCATTTACCTTTGTGGACACTTAATTAAAATTACAAAACCAATTTTAATCTGTAGTCCAATTAATATGCAAATATATGCAAATGTGGTAAATCAAGGTGGTGATTAAGTTAAGGACACTCTATTTCATGTCTGCTTTAAGTGTGAAAACAAACAATCTTTTTTGTAATTGTACTGATGGATTGTGATGTTTATAGGGTTAGTATGGGGTACAAATGTTTATGCATCAACATTATGCCAAAACAAAGATTTTATACTCTGGAGTGATTTAGCATCCAGCATACATTCAGATGTAACAAAGTCATTTTGCAGTCATCTTGTGAATTAGAATAAGGTCAAAGCAAAGTTAAATTTCTATGTCATCCATTTGTATGGCTATTTAAAATTCAACAATCACTTTCTGATGTGTTAGGTAAGAGCCAAGAAGTCTCAAGAATGGCATATTATCACCCTTTATCATTTAGTGTTCATAATACACTGGTTTATCTTTGATACTATTACAGAAATAGTTCTCCCATTAAGGTGCAAAGATATTCATCCTTTTTAACCCCTTTTCCTCCACAAGTTCCAATTTTTAAATCTGCAGCCAAAGGTTCACACAGCAGCGATGGTTTCTCTACAGATACGCACCTACAAGCGCCAAGTACTGCTGAAGTTCCCATTTGTACCCATTTTCGTAGCCACTTGTCACCCCCCCTTTCCCCCCCCGTTGCTGACCTGCCGAGGTTGATGCTACTTCTCATCTGCCTGAAGCAAAGCCCATCTGTTGCTCACATAGTTCCACTTTGGGCAACTATACTCCTGGACTTAAGCGACTCATTTTCTCGGTCAGGAAAATCATCACATCGGCATACGTAGTATTTAATGTTATGGCTTAGTTGAGAGGTACTCCCGAGTTCAGAAAGCAGCATAGCTTTCCCCTTGCTCCATCTTCTCAGGAGTCCCCAAACCAGCCTGGAAACGCGCTGAGTGCCAAAGGACAGTGTTCACCTCCTGTCATGCTGTGATACCTGAATATAAAACCCCAACCCAGCCCCTCTCGCCACGCAGCTTTATTCATGATGGATTAAATCTCCGTCAACTACCACAAATATTTATGTCAGAAAACATTTCCAAAAAGTTTGTTCAGTGTTGTTTTCACAAATGTGCTTAATTTCCTTTTATGTCCAGAACAGTTTGTAATATTAAGATGAGCTATTATTAGACAATTTTTACTCCAAATACTTTATGCTTCTGCATTAGTATTGTCACCACAAGATGTGAGAGTAGGACATTCAGCTACACTCAGTAAAGCTGCTTTTAAAAACCACATTCTTGCTTGTCTGTATCAATCTCTTAATGAACGCAAAATATTTGGAAAATATTTTTAGCATTTTTAGCAAGGAAAATGGACATGAAAGATTTTTGCAATAACAGACCTTATGCAAATCTCAGAACATACACAGCCATACCTATCGTTAGGCTTCTGCAAAAAGCGGGACTGACATATTTACGTGGCTCTCGATTTAACAGAGACTAACAAGGCACCGTAAAAATCACCTGTCAGAGGTTCTAAAAAGATCTTTTAGCATGTGGTTTCCGGCCAAAAAACAAAATCCAGCCCCTCCTCCCCTGAACTGGACTCTCAAGAAAGAGCTGCCTTCTCCAAAAAGGGTAACGACTTGCATTAGGAACTAGAAGAAGCCGAACTCTTGTGATAGCCTGTTCCACCTCCAACAGCTCTCCACCATGAATGATCTGCGCCTAGTTTCCACCATTTTCTTCTGTGCTTTTCAAAGAGGAAAGCGCATTGATTTCCAAAGAGAAGAGTGGTAGAAATAAGAGGATGGGACGGCAGATGCAACTGGAACCAGCTCCAACAAATGACAGCGAAGGAAATTGTGGAAGGGTTTTGGTGGGGAGCCGATGGAAGGTGTGAAGGTGAAGATTTCCAGGAAAAACAGTTGCACCCTGAATAACTATTAGCCTCCGCATGCTCCAATATTTAACCGTACGTCCATAACTGCAAATACAGCCCTGCACTCTGGAAGCAATGAACGCTGGGACCACCGAGCAGAGTTTGCGCCAAAGGGCAAAATGCCCAATGACTGTGTCCTGCCGTGGTGGCCACCTCATCGCACAGCTTCATGGTTCTCCGGCTTGGGAACAGCTGTTTCTTAAATCAACTGCACATTGCTTGTCCTGCCTGGATGAAAATCAGCATAACGATCACAGAAGCATCAATCCAGCCAGGTCCTCAAGCTGTCTCTTGACAGCAGAAAGAGCATTGACCTCCACAGGGCTTTCATGGTGTCTAAGATTGTGCGTTCACACTCCTGGCTGGTTCTTGTGGATCAGGATGAACGAGACCTTTGTCATGTACGTAAGTGTAGGAAAACAGAGTAGCACAGATGCCAAGATGCACACTCAACATGCAAGAAGGTTACCCATGAGTGCTGCTACGGATACCTCCATCTATTCTGAAGAGTCTGAAATCAAACATGAAGGTATCAAATATGCCAGCAGAGCTCATAGAGCTGCTGATGCTTCGGCTGTAGCTTATTTTTCAGTGGGGGATAAAAGGTGATTCTCTATATTACGTATCATTACGGGATAAACTTCTTGTAACCGACTGCACTAACACAACAGCACTGCCGACACACAAACTTAATCCCTCTGAAGACACATGAGCTTATTTAAGTTTCAAGCCTATACCATTGAAAAACATCTCACTACTGCGTATTCAAGTTTCTCTTTAGCTGTTCTTCTCATCCTTTTCACTATTTGCATTTTTTCAAATGCAGCACTGATTTAAAATGGAACTGTAAAAAAGCCATTATTCTTGATCTTTCCCTGAGTATTTAACCACTGAAATTTTCTATAACCAGTTTTGATATACGCAGTTATGAAACGTTCTTCACGTGATGATGCAAATAGCAGTTTACATACATATTTAAAAAGTCAGACACCATTTTACTACCAGGACAGAGTGGCATCTACCTCCAACTGTAGCTCCAGAGGTAAATCGTACATCAGCATATAAGAAAATCAAAAGAAATGTAGCAGCATCTCATCGAGGACCAGAATTTGTAACGCTACAAAGAAAAGAAAATAAACTAAATATCTAAAAGCAACACTTCCGCACAGCTTGTATTTAAAACTCTAATCTGTAAATGGTTAAAGTTTTCTTTTAAAACTTAAAGGTACATGGAAAATTAAAAATCAACTGAGTGATTTTTTTTTTTTTTCCCCCTATAATGTATAGCATGCTTGCATCATGCTTCTTCACATCAGAAATTCAGGTCTTGTCTGTCCTAGCAGACCGTATGGTGACTGAAGAACTGAAGTGAAATGATCACGTCACGACAAGGAAAAAAGAATGTGAAAACTGAGCAAGAGTGCAAAACTGCTCTTTGGGTGCAGTTTCCATTGGTTTTAGTTTATTAACCAATGTTGAGCTTGTCCAGCTACTAAATAAGAACAAGTCAGATAAAAGATCTTCCTCTTTGTCTCAATAACCCTCTACAGTATAGTGTGAGAGATGAAAATGAACATGCTTTTACACATGCTGGTCTTCTGTGTTGTGTGTTTGGCTGGGAATAGCCTAAACATTTTACAATCTTTAAGATTAAAAAAGCAGAGAAAATATTAACAAGAAACAAGTATCACAAAACTGAAAACTTTTTTCCAAGTTCCCTTTATGCATCCTAGGGCAACAGAAATCAGAGCCCTTGTGGAAAAATAAAAAATCCGATTTTTTTTTGCTAGCTCGTTTTCAAGTCTTCTTTTATGTTTGAGATACAATCCTCCTCTAAGTTTTGACAGAGAGCCTTACAAGAAGACCCTCTTTTACCTATTATTTAATACTGATTTAAATTACTAGGTTTCTTAAGTTTCTGACCTTTTGTATTTTATGATGTATTTAAAACACTTTGACTCTTATGAACTATTTAATTAAATAGATAATAACTGCACATTTGTCCTACTTGCCATTCACCAAAGTTAAGTTTCAACATTACTTCTGAACCTCTCCTGTACGCCTGTCATTCACCAGTTTTTCTTTCAAATTACCAGGGGGGAAAAAACTGTCCTTGATTATTTCTATGACACTGATGACATCAACACATGGCATCGCAAAAATTGAGACATAAATTTGCAACTTTTAAGTCCACGGATACTGTTCGATCAAGTCTGTATGGCTGGAAGAATAAATCAGATTCTCAGATGATAGAAACTGCTACAATCGACTTCCACGGCACCGCAGCCCCCAAGCCAGCTGAAGATGTGGTCCACAAACCATCAGGCACGGTTGGTCAAACCAACCATTTAGAAATGTTGATCTCCGCCTTCTGCGCCAGACTACGTTACACGGAACAGATTACAGTCATAAGGAAGGGAAGTTCCCCGAGCTGTGTAACAAATGAGACAGAAAAATCTCTGTATTCAGCTCAATATTATACCGCTATTTTGGTTACAAGATTTATGGCGTACTTGTTACCCAACTAAGGCAATTCACAAAGCAGGCATCTACTGGGTTGTTTGGCTTCGTCAATAAAATGGAGTCTCTATCAGAATCAGATGCTTATTTTTCAGAATTAGAGAACCCATGTCATAGTTAAAACACTTTCATATGCTTAAAGTCCTCACCACAGTTGTGCCAGAAAGGGCCTTTAGCTCTGCATCACGTTTTCTGGCTCGATTTTAAAAAGTTAAAAATATAAATCCTTGCTGGACACAGCAGTGCCCATAACACAAACCTTTATTTCAAGACTAAACGCATCTGTGACTTGAAATGAGAGTATTGATCATTAATGAATGGGAATGGTGATCGGAATATCATCTAATTCAAAGGTAGGCACGATGGGATAACCTGCTGGCTTTAAATGAGAAAATGCCATTCTGCCTTGCTTTGTGAACGCCCCTGGTTTGAAGCTGTGCCACGTGACCTAACAGCAGGTGTAAGCTGCAACAGGACCAGGATATGCGTCGGCTGAAGACGACCGCCTTTTTCACGGAATCATGGAATTTTTCAGAGTTAGAAGGGACCTCTAGAGATCACCTAGTCCAACTCCCCTGCTGACGCAGGAATGCCTAGAGCACATTACTCAGGACTGCATCCAGGCGGGTCTGGAAAACCTCCAGAGAAGGGGACTCCACAACCTCCCTGGGCAGCCTGTGCCAGTGCTCTGTCACCCTCACCGTAAAGAAGTTTTTCCTTATGTTTGAATGGAACTTCCTATGCTCCAACTTGTGCCCGTTGCCCCTCGTCCTGTCACTGGGAACCACTGAAAAGAGTCTGCCTCCATCCTCCTTCCACCCCCCCTTTAGATACTTATAAGCAAGAATAAGGGCTCCCCTCAGCCTTCTCTTCTCCAGGCTAAAGAGTCCCAGAAGACTGACCTAGCAGGATCCTGGCGTAGGAGCACCAACACGGGTTGAAAAACGTCTGTCTGGGGGTCCTTGGTTTTGTTTTTAATAAATGTTTTGGCAAGGATTCCCACGGAAGGCACAAAATACCATGTACGCTGCTGCCTTGTGAACTGGTGTAACAGAGGGCAATGGGGGAATAATGGAGGGATTCCTTTCTTTTTACACGCTTTTCTGATAAACCTGCCTAAATAATTGACTTTGGTACTGACTCAGAAAGTATGGCTCAAATCTTTTGAATTCTTTCAAAAGCCTGTGCATTTGATATCGTTTTGGACCTTCTCCCACAACAACAAGACCCTAAATGAGGGGTAAAAGGACACAATAAATTACAAGAGTGTCTCAGAAATTCCATCTTTGGCTTAGACTGCTCCCAAAATAGGTCCTGCTTGAAATATTTTAATTTTGATTATTAGTAAATAAAACAACTGAGCACACTGGGTTCCTACAAGCTCAAGTGTGTGTGTGTGCGCGCGCACATACGCATGCATGAGCACACGTGTCAAGAACTTCTGTTCAGCCTTTCATGGCAAATCAGCCAATGACAAATACTTTTAAGCTATTTGGAAATGTGGTTTCATAGTTCAGTCCTTTGGGGCTTGAGAAGTTTGCTCATCGTGTCTCTGGGGCATTACACAGTAATCTCTGAAAAACTGCATGCTAGATTACCTCTGAGGATCTTACTGATGATAAAAGGTACTGAGGAACTTTATGTTTACGAGGCTGGATGAAGACCAGCGCCTCCCAGTCACGCATGGGAGGTCCATCTCCCTGTGAAGGGTCAGGAACAGAAAGCAGACAGCAGCAGCATAAATCTTAAACTGCCAGAATATCACCAAGGTAGAAAAATCCACAACACGCCTATTCACGGTCAGGTTCAAATAGCCCTTTTGGTTTCCACCACCAGGCAAGCTTTTATTTCCTCCATCCCAACTCTATATTGCTGTCTCCTGGTATATTTGCAGCATGTTACAATTAATGATGTCAGCACGTGGGCAGTTCTGAGGACCTGTCCCCATCAACATCCACAGTTCCAGACGCTTCAGTCTCACTCAACGTCTCATTCATCCCCTCGCGTTACCCTTTGCTACTGCTGCTTCTCTCCATCCTCAGCCAGAAGAGCTCTGCATGACCTATAGCATCTCCGCGTCCTCGGTGCTGCCCTACTGTAAAGCTGGTGACTAAAGACCCGGGGTACAACATAAACTCTGGCAGAGGAACAGCTAACCAGTAGGTAACGTTGCAGGTTGCCACAGTGCTTTTACGGTTTCTCCAATTAATACTATAAAATGCACAGAATTACATAGCATAAGGGTATTAAGGCAAAAAGAACTTCTCCCCATTGAAAAGTTCTAAGAAATAATGTAATTTAAGTGTAAAGGTCATTTGTCTTGCATGCCCACAAGTTATACTAGCTTTGTTGCAAACGGTCTCCACAGAAAAGTAACAATTTTGTTTTGTAGGTAAATGCCGCTATGATTAGTATTCTAAAGACCATGCAACTTAACTGTTAGACCACGTCAGTTAGAGATGGAGTACGTCAACTCTACCTTCTAACCAGTGCAATATTCCACCCTAGATGAATTTTCTATACATTTAATAGTAGATTTATGCACTATTCTATATATTTAGAGACTCCAAAAACTTCAGAAAAATTATGCTGTTCATCCTGTTTCTATTGGTGTTTCTACTGTCCCATGCCACAGAAATATTTTGACAAATACAAGAATATTTTAAAGATGAATAAAAGCAATGAACTACAAAATGCTCTCGTTTATGAGAACATCAACACATTACCCTCATTCTTTTGGATGAGAAAAGGCCACAGATTGGTCAAGATCAAGAAAATCATCTTCACTTTGACAGAAAAGCTGACGTAGATGATTGAAAATTTGAAATTTACGAGTATTTTACTTTTCCTATATTAAAAAATAAACCTCACTACGGCAAAGTTTCTACATATTGTACCCCAGATTAAAAAACTCAATGACTATGAGAAGACAGGCAAGGAAGAGAAGACTGATGATAGAGCTGCTTGCTGCACAGAAAATGAGCGAGCACCTAAAAAGCACCACGTTGATTTATTATGCACACAGCCAGGACTCTAAGAGAGCACGCAGATATTACCTCCAGCACGATTCATTAATAGGTTAAGTTCCGTTGCTAAAATTGTTTCTGTATTTCACCTCTTTACAACCAACTGAACAAGGTACTGTTAGAGTACAAAATTAGAGGTGCCTAGTTTCTAGTCTAGGGCAATCCTCGACGAGCATATTTAAACTTAACCTGAACCCGGACACAATTTAGAAGAAGCCGGGGAAAGAGATGACAATGGAAAAGGTTGTTGTGGGAAGCCCTGATGCACAGGAACAGCGCTGCTTAGAAAGGATACAACCCCACCTTCCCACTTCAGCATCACATACAAAAGAAACATCAAAATTAACACGGGAAGAGCCACGACAGCAACCACTCCGCATAAAATTCCGTACGTGTATGATACAAACCCCATGCGTGCTCAGCACCAAAATACGCGGACAAGTTCGGCAAGATCAAACATTTCTTTCCCGCTGTCCACAGCAATTCTAGCAGTATTCTGAGCATCAGAGCCTTCACGGTAGGGATGTCGATCATGGGTTTCTGCCGGCTGGAAGCTCCGAAAGAGGTGTGGTTTAAAGCCCGTTTACCAGCAACGTAACTCAATACCAAACCGCGTATGTTCTGTTTATTCACTCTGTGCCTTTACAGAAGTTGATATTCAAAGGTAAAAAATGAAAATGAATGGAGGGTGCTACACTGGATGCCAGCTTTCTGATCCTCAGTGGTGGCACATAGAACATCAAATTCAAGTTCAGTTGTCAGCGAGCGTATAGTCATAGCATCGCGCTATTGCTGGAATTACGGATACCTAAAGACTGCTGTTTTAAGAAATAAAATCACTTACTGGCAGAACTTCAGGCATCAAGCAAATCTGACTTTCACCAATACACTGATTAAACTTTTCAGCGCAACAAAATTGTGTACGCGAGCCTGTATCAAGATCTGCTTGCAGATGAGCATTAGTTTCAAAATATTCCCAAATATTCCTTTTCGGCAGCTTTGCTTACCCCTCAGTCTCCCGCTGCCGCAGCTCCCGCGTGATGTGCTGACACAGCCCCAGGGGACTTCAGCAGGGCCAGGATGGGATCCCCTACGAACCCACATGCGACGCACGGGTACCACGCATCAAACCCTACGGTCCCTGACATCTTAGCTCATATTTACATCTCTATCAACTTTATACCTTTAGAAATAAGGAAAGCGCAGCCTCCCACCCCTCTTATGACCGTCCAGACGTGTTAAAAAAAAAATTGCAGTTTTATTTATGGGCACACACTAATTCTTGATAACAAAATAACTAATTGTTCCCAATAATTTATTTTGTCCGACAGCAGTAGTACTTTTACTCTTTGTAATAAATTTTATTACAAAGCAGTAATTCATACCATTCAGAAGAATGGGATTTAAAAATAATATTTAAACAATGCGGAGGGTAACAACTAAAAGGCGCCCGCAAGAGACATACGTAGATGCCTGCTAAATATATTTACCTAAGTCAACAACGAAGTTGTATTTGGCAATTCGACATTTTAAAGCTATTGTCTCAATTAGGCCAAAAAGGAGGATACTGCTTATGACTGCAAGTCTCTGGCTGCATTCATTTATTGTTCAGTTCACAGTCTCCGAATACAACACAATCCTCCAACGGAGTCAGCTTTCATAATTCAGCAGTACAAAGTCTGCAAACACATGTAACCTAGATCCATATTTCACAGTGACAGCATATGATAGCAGAATGTGAAGTATTAATGCTAGTGTCACTACAGTCCTACACTCTACTGCACTTTAAGAGAAAGCAGCTGCTGAGATGAAATGTGTGCCAACTGTCTGAAGACAGAAACATAAGAAACATTCCTTCTGTTAAAAAGGGAGAGACACACACAAACAGACTTTCTTTTAGACTCAACAAGCACAAAGTTTCTTACTTTCGCCTTTTACATTTCTATTTCAAAACCGCTCGCGCGCTGGGGAAGACGTGCCTGGATGGAAGCCACCGCCTGGTGCATGGAGGAGCTCTCCAAGCAGAGGAGGGTTGGGTGAAGGTGGTGATGCACCGGTACGGGAAACTGCTGGAATGGTGACACCAACCGGGCACGGTTCCCCAAAATCAGTTATAGATACAGAAAAATCCAATTCCCACCAAATAGCTCATGAGGTATGAGAAACGATCATCCCGCACGCTGGCGGGAGAAGCTTTAGGACCTTCCAGGAATCCTACTGCAGCTTTTCAAGAGCCGAAGCGGTGCAATACTGTCCTGCCTGCAAACGTCTTCGTCCTGACCCATCCTTGTGGAGCACGTGGTGTGTACCTGCTACTGAGAGATTTCTTAATTAGACCAAGGGACACGTTACAGAATCGTAAATTGGATTACTAAACTGCACTTTTTTCACCTCCTCTCCACATAAAGATCGGCGGAGAACCTGCCCTTCTTGATTTGTGCCTCGTCCTGGAGCAACCAGACCAAATGATCTACCACGTGCTGTATCACCCCTTTTTAAGCACAGCGCTACAGTAAGAGCGTGACATAATCCGCAAGGTTTGGCCGTAATTCACTTAAAAACTAGTACAACCTCATTGACCTCCTTATCAAACAATTTATTGTGCATTTACAGACCGGACAATGAAATAGAGGAGGCAAGGTATTAATGGTGACACTATTTGGCAAGCTCATAGCGCAGTTCATTCAGAAGGCAATTTTAAAATTGAATGAAGAGGTTTGACTAGGCAATAAAAACAGCCACAATGCCAGTGAACAGTACTTAGGAGGAAAGCCTCTAATTATCCTATTTATAAATCAACAGCAATTTTACTGATGACTTCTTCTCAAACTTGATTAAAATAACTTCAAAAAATTAAAAAATAATCAGATCACGTTTATTTTATTAAATTACAATTTAAAAGTATTATTGATTCTCTTCATAAATGAAAGTGATAAAAACTTGAGGACAAGAACGAGACAACATTTTTTAAGAGAAACATTTGTACAACACTCTGCAACGTAATTATAGTGCTGCCCTTGGGGAAGGGGATTTTATTTTATAATGAGAATGTTTACACTGTTATGGGGTTCAATCTATCTGGGAGGGAAGGTTAAACTTCTTTCCATTAAAGACAGCCTTATAATGAAAAGCTCTGAAAGGAGAATGGAGTCTAATATAGTAGATGTAATGGCCTATTAAATGATTCACACACACAAAATGAATCAAATTCATTGTATCTTACTGCTCTTTTATGACAAAATTGTTGAAAAAATAAAACTATTGTCAAGATAATTGCATATTACATATACTGTATTACTGTAACTACTATTCTTATTGGGTGACCCAGAGTCTACATTTTAGGTACATTAATAGGACATTACATTTTAAATACTTTATAGTATTGGAATGTTGCACAAAAATCCCACTTTCACTCTGAAGGCAAAAATCAATTTAGACTTAAAGTCATGCTGCAATTCTGCATCATTCTTTTTCAATTAAGTTTTTGCATACATTCTTTATGATGTCATTTCTACATTCCTGCAACAGATGTTTGTTTATATCCCAATTTACTAAAATGCTGCCGTACCAGTTCCTGCTATTTTGAACGTAACCTCTACAACTAGCTTGTGTTTCCAAAACACAGTACCATAAATGTTTTCTTAAACTTGTCCCCTCCATCTACTGCTAAAAATCAACAGCTCTGATCATTATACCGTAATGGACATGGTTCTTAAAGGAGCTTGAATGTTTTTTAAAGAAGAAGAAATTAAATAAAAGTCGCGGTATGTCTCTTAAAAATATATATGTATCGGTAGATCAAAAAATAGAAAACTTTTGGGTTTCGCATGAAGGACTGCAAATTGTGTTCCCTTTGTCAAGACCTGATTTGACATATCAGATCTATAATGATTTTACATATGCAGATCTATAATGCAATAATTTGGCCTGCTAATAACAGCTCTGTAATAATAATTACCGTATATTAAGGAGCTAGTCTTGCAAACGTACATGCCAACTGAGGAAGTCTACATGACTGTAGTTGGCCACCCGTAGAACTGTCCATACGTACTCAAGCACAGTCATATCGAACATCAGAAACCTTGTATTATTATCTTTTTGGGGTGCTAATGCTTCTTAATACCGACTGCGTTATTTTCACTTGTTGGAAAGTCACAGGATGTACCAGGTGCTATCACAGTGTAAGTGAAAGTACTAGTAATATGGGAATGAGAAGATTTTGGATACTTTGATCAAATAAATGAAATACACAATCAGCAGTGGCCAGAGTGATCGTTTTTCCAGACAAACGGTCAAAACCTGGGACACCACAAACGGTTAAAACTTCGGATTTCAGAAGGTACTAAGGTATGTCAATAGAAGCCTTTCCAGGTATACCAAGAACTTCAAAGTACCTGGCAATCTCAAGTAATTTCAACTGAGTTGTATAAAAAATGAGCCAGAATTTCTACAGCCTCCTGATGGTATTTAGACCTCCCAAGGGAGTACAACCTTGCAGAATTCAATCCTTATATTTTAATGAATAAACCAGTAAATAAAGGTCTTAGTCAAGCATTTGAAGGCTCCCACGTTTATTTTGAGCTTTAAGACCCTTTTTCAGTATTAAAAATATTCCAACTTATTTGTTATTATGTATATGGGAGGAGAGTTTAGCGCAAGCACAAAAGCATGGGTGGTGCACGAGGAGCCACACCAAACATGGTTGCTTCTTGGGAGAACCTGCTCATTTAGGGCAGAAAGCCCAATCTTTCTCATAGACAGTTGGCTACAGAAACTAGCATATTTTAAGCACTTTCGCCTCTTAGGCTACCTATGTTTGATGGGTTCTTTACGTAATTGAAAACCAATCTAAAATTTGACACCCAATTTCAGAGCGTAAGAGTATTTCTTAAAGCTTTTAACACCGAAAATGGAGGCAACAAAAATCAATTCAAATAGATTTTAATTACAGGAAGTAAGACAGGGATTTTCCTCTTTTAGCTTTCTCTTATTAGAATTCAAAATAACAGAAATAGTCCAAACTATAATCTGAAGTGAGATTAGTTTCTCCTGCAGCTCACGCCCTCTTCCAGAAGGCAAGCCCCAGTTCTTGAGCACCAGTCAATGGTTATTAAACATGACTGCAATAAAACAAAGTAATCATTCACACCTCTTTCAGGCATCCGGCACAAGAAGGTGAGAAATTACAAAATAGTATCTATTTTCAGAAAGAAGGAAAGTGGCGGAATAAATAGCAATTCCTTTACCTCGCTTATAAAAGTGAGATATATTGTCAAGGATAAAGTTCTTGCCCATCAAGCCATCAAGAATCTTTCCTATTAAGATGAATAAAGTAACCACGCACAATTACGTGACACCTAAGGATATGGAGAAATTACCAAGGTTGCAAACATAAATGAAAAATGGTAAGGATTACTGAAGCCAAAATTAGGTTATTTTCCAAAGATGCAGCACTAGAGTGGGAAGTCTGAAAGGCAGCTCAATAGTTGGAGAACAAGCAATAGAGAAACTGGCCCATTAAATAAATGGGCTCCTAATTTACCAGTGAAGAAGCCACTCAGAGACAGCTTCTAGCGGCGATCAAAGGTAGACAAGGTAGATTTTATTGAAAGGACGCTCTGAGTGGTTTCATGTTGCCAGACTGTAGGCCTTCTTCAACATTAACTACGCTACTTGGAGTCAAACGATGCCGGTAATACAGGCTATCCAGCAGGTGCTTTTCAATTCAGTCATTTAGGACTGCGCGTGTGTGGAAAGAGCATTCACTCAACAACCACTAACAGTGACGGTTCACCAAATCAGCCATTTATTTTCTCCTTCCCCTGCTATCTGTTTCCAGAACCTGCCTTCTCCTCTCTTTACTAAGACTAGATTACCCGTACTTCAGGCATCATTATTACCGCATTGGAATAACGCTGACACACCATACTTGTTTCATGGTTGCCCGTAGCTATGTACTATAGACGAGGATGAGCCGCGCGTCCTCCCTAGTCATTGCGTTTGAGTATCTGTACTTACCCAACGACTGCTCCGTGGATGGTCTGATTTTCTACATGAAGAGGAGCGTCACTCCAATTCCCCCATGAAAAGGTTTAAAGAGAGAATAGTAACTAACAGCGTTTGGACCTCTGAAGACAATGAGGTGCACAAGACAAATGTCATACACCCAAACAAAGCACCTTCATCACTGCCAGGCATCCTCTTAGATAACACGCGCTTTTGAAATTTAACAAAGTTAACAAATGCTTTCCAAACTCCATTTTTCTCAAGAAAAATCCATTTGTTTTCTTTATAGTAGGTCTTTTAAAAGGGAGTCATAACTGATGGATTACAACATGTTTCTACCTTTTCAATCTGAATTTCATAAGAATAAAATAAACCACAAATGAAAGTGCTTGTACCAGGCACGTTGAACCTTTCTTCTTCTATTAGCATATCAGTCTGCAATCATAACTAGATCAATAGCGAAGATATCTGCTTAAAAGAGCACCATGCTTTCTTTTGTCAGAAATTCATTACTTTTTATTAGGGTCATTGCTTGAAAACTTCAAAACACCATATGGACCTAATTGTGGTTTATTTTGGCAAAAAGGAAGACACTGTAGAACAATTGAGGCATTACATTCTACAATTCCATTACTTTCATCCCTCTCCGTTTTATTACTGTGTCATTAAAGGCAACTTGAGTGAGCGAAGAATTATAGTGTCATGTGTACGGGCTAGTAGATTAATAACAAAACACACTCAAGTTTAAAGGTATCTAACAGCTGTTTTCATTATTTTGTGTAAATACGCTTGAAGCATATCTATCTGATTAGTGGATAGAGTGCTCTTCTCTGTCACATGCCACGGGCACTGCTATGTGCAAGTAATCAAAGTGCTCAGAAAATGAGTTTACATTGTTCACTGCTGAAATACACAAATGTCAGAAAGTGACTGCGCATCAAAGCTTAGGCAAATCATCTGCTGCAAACAAACAGACTCCAATGCACATCGCGGCTTTAAACATTCCTCTGCAGCGCAATGACGGAACAGGACTTACCGCCAGCCCAAATGAAGGGACGCTCGCAGAATAACAAGTCGCTAACGTATAGATGCGCCGACAAGTTCAGCACCGAGCACCTTTTAATGTCATCAATAGTGGGCAACTTTATGTGTGCTGTACAAGGTTTCACGAGAAAAAAAATAAAGGATAATTTTCTACCTGCTATTGTTTTTAAAAAAAATTAGTTTTAAATATTTTATTATTTTTAAATTTATTTTGTGACTAGGTTACCAGGAACCCTGACGGATAATCTCTCCTTTCATTGGCAACACGAGGAAGACAGTTTAGGCACCCGAAAAGGGTCAAATCCTCTCTTTTCCATATACAGTCACATAATTCAAGATCGGTAATTCAAAATCAGATGGCAGATAACATAAGGGAACTCCAAAACCAAAAGACTTGTGATGAAGTTTGATGAAGGACAGATAAAATTGCAGTCACTGAAAGGAATCACTGCATAGAAAGTTCTTCTTTCTGTGATTCATTTGCTTCTAGCGCAGATTGAGGCAATTTTAGTATTAAGCTACTCTACAGAAGGATGAAAATGAAAGAGCCACACAGACTCATCAAAATAAGAAAGTTAAAATAAAGTCGTTCAGACTCCCGTGAGCTCAACAGACAAATTTGATCCAAATGCTTCAGTGAGCAAAAGTAAACTGAGGCAAAGCGGAGAAGGATGCTTACAACGCCACAATACTCCAACATTTTGCCTGAGGGCGGTTCTTGTTGAAGCACATCTCGCCTAATACCTTTCCCAAGCACTATGGTTGTCAACCCTTGGTACCACCTCAGTTTGTGTTGCCTTCTGAAGGATGCTCAGGCCACCACAGAACAACAAAGTCCCAGACTAATACCTCAAAAAGTCCAGTGTGTCAAAGGAAGAGGAGAGGAGGGACCAAACCCACTGGCCATAACACGGCTTTCTTCGAAAGCACTAAAATGTCCAGATTATCCCAGTATACAGATAAAGCAAAAACATTCCCTTCATTTTTCTCCCTTTCCCTCCACGGTCGTTATGAATCTTGGCTAATGGAAATTCCTCCTGATCCCAAATACGGTGAGAAGTTGAACATATGAGCAAGACATACCTTGCAGGACACTGCTCACTGACGAAACACCTGATTAATGAAATACAGGACAAACACTGTGCATGGTACACACAACAGACTGGTCTTCCGTTGCATCTTTTATAGAGGCTGGAAATACGTGATCTCCTTCATGGACCAGTTCAGGTCTCAAGATTGAAGTCAGTATGTGACCATCTCACAGTCCATCTCTCTTCATCTTCATTTTGGTGATGTTATCATAGCAAACACCTGCAACTGCCTGGCACTACTCCTACGTTGTTTAACTATTCTATGAATTTATCAAATTCCTCTTAAATTTCCATAGTGTTTCAACAGGCTTTCCAAAACTAAATGCCTCTCAGAAAAAACAAAACAAAACAAAAAAAACAACAAAACAAAACCAAACCAAAACCAACAACCACCCTACACACCCTTTTTTCCATTTCCAGTCTGAGTCATTTAATAATGACCAATTTATACCTAGCGGATGTTGTAAGGATTATCCTGGAACTTAAATAATTCCTCCTCTTTCATGGCATTTATCCTCTGACTGTATTTATAAAGATTAACATATATCCCCTTCTCAACCTTTATTTTGCTAGGACAAGTGAACCATACTCTTTTAATCTGCTCTCATAATACAGATTCTCCTAATCATCCCAGCAGCAATTCTCTGTACCTGTTTCACACAGTTTAAATTAATCTTTCTTGAACATGGGTGACCAGAACAACATCCCATTTTTCAGTGCTTTACATCGACACACCAATCTGTATCTTTAAAAAAATATCTTTTGTATTGCGTATGAGAATCACGTAAGATTTTATTTTTTTTTTTATTTGGTATGGTGCAGCTATACCGCTGCTTGGTGCATCTCCAGCAGCAAGTGGTCTACACACCTGCGTGTTCTTTACATTCTGTATTTACTGGCACAGCCATATAGACTGGCCCACAATTTAGTGACCAAGGGAAGGAAGATCTGGTTGCTGCCCTATTTAACAGCTATGAGAACCATCAGCTGGAGATGAAAAGGGGTTTAAAGGAGAACATGGCTGTGAACAGTTTTGGGGGGGTTTGGGGAGACAAAGTCGTGGAAATGAAGACTCGGAATGCCATTGAAGAGCATTCACAATGAGTATTCTGGTACAGAAGGGGGAACATAACTAAAATCAAATCCATCCTGGAGAAATTAAATCAGAGTCTCTTCAAGCGGTGCAGAATCAGCACTAAGACACCTGTGGTTTCTGGACGAAAAGAGCTGACAAGGGAGGACAAGTGGAACGATGAGGGCTTCTGGCATGATGGTGAGACATCACGCACCATTAATCCCACCGATAGTTGGGCATTAACAAAAATACAGACAACGTGGTCTGCTGCTGAGTCCCAAGATTGTAAGGGGGGCAGGAATAACATAAGGTAGGCCAAAGACAGATAAAGTCCTTATTTTTTTGCAAGCCTGACCTCAGTACTACTTAGGAGTCATCTTATAAGAAACCGGCACAGTTTTATGAGGAATCCCCTCTAAAATTAATCACAGGTTGCCTGATTCATCTTAGTATCTGTTTTATTCCTCCTGGCCATTGTCAGTGCCTACAACATTGCTTGAAAAACAGACTGAACATAATAATATCTTGTTATACAATATCCAAACCCCCTTTGCTGTAAACATGGATTTCTCAACACGCAAAATGCCCCATCGCTAAAAAAGGCAACACAATGCAAAGATCTTTTCTCATACATTCTTGAGGAAAAGAAGTTGGGAAAGTATTACTGGACTTGGATCTCCCATAGCTCTACAACTAGCACCGCTACTACTTGGTGCTCGTAAGCCCAAAACTCTGATGAACCCTCATTACTATTTAGACACGCATCTTTTCAACAGTAAAGCTGAATAGTCTCCTACCTTAAAAGCACTTCTGGTACGTTTACGTTGGGATTTTCATATTTTTAAATGTATGCTATTTGAATTATTTAAAGGGAAGAAGAGGAGGATTATTTCATCTGGGAGTCACAACTGAGCAGGGGGAATGTCCAAAATATAAAATATTAAATATTTCTAGTTGCAAATGCAAAATCAAAAAAAGAAAGAACCTAAACAGATTAAAATACTCCTTGCACAACAAAGAAATTAGCTGTGATTTGGCAAAATTAAAAATCATTTAACTTCATCCCATTTGGTTACATATAAATAAAACATCTGTATTGAATTGCTCTTACAGATTACATAAAGGTCATCTCCGTAGGCCTGGAGAGCTATGTTTCAAGTTTCCTCTTCAAACTTAAAACTGTGATTTTACGTATTCCACCGTGTAATTTTGTTCTCTTATTCTCTGTTCTCTGAAATTCCTACAGAACATCTTAGTATCTTCTCCACTGACACTTCCATCTAACGGCACCTCTGACTTTAACTTGAATTGGTTATCTGCAATCTAGCACACAACAGCGCTCGAAGCAGATCCAACCCACTTAAATTTTAGTTTCACATTTAATAACAATTTGCAAGGCTATCTGTAATTGCACCAGTCTTTTAAAAAGGTCCTGGGTTGTTTGGTTTTTTTTCATTTGGATTTTTGTTTTTATTTTTTCCCCTCAAACTAATACCGTGCTCAAGACGAAGCACGGCTTTTTCTGAAGGTATTGCCATTCCCCCCACGACCGACAACAGAGATTCTTTCGTTCTCCTAAAAATAATTTCTGGAAACATTTTGTATTCTCGGTGAAGAATCTCTAAAAACTCAGATATCCCTTCCTATTCCTTATCTTTCCTGCAATTTTTAGCACATCACCCACTTTCTTTTCCATTACATTACAACAACAAATGCCTGGAATATTTAAGCAATAAGGTTCTGTCACTGCCTCATGGAGCAACTAAGAAATAATATGCCCAACATGACCGCTTCCCTCTCTGTTACAATTCTGTAAGCATGAAATCCCATTAAAGAAAAACAAACAAACAAACAAAAAATCCACCTCCACTTCTATGTAATATTCATGAATTTCATAATAAAAAAATACGGAATTGTTCAAACGTTGAAGGGCAGTATTTTGAAATGCAAAAATTCAGCAGGGACAGCCTTGTCTATAAAAACCACCTTTCACACACGCGAAGGATTTCAGTCTGTCCCTTCCTAGGGGCTGGACGTGAACTGGCCGCAGCCACATCACTCGACAGCCCGCGTTTAGTCCTGTGTGCCACCTCTGCCCACCCGTGTCACCGCTGTACTCACGCCGAGCCCCTCGGCTCCCACTGACGACAGTGAAAATGAGGGTATTTAGCACTTTGTAGGATCCCACTGTTAATCAACCGCCTTTTCCCCACTTTGCATAGAAGAAAAAAAAACCCACCAGCTTGACGCTACTTCTGCCACGACAATTTTAAGCAGTTAAATTTAAACTTCACTGATTCTTATTACAACAATTTGATGAACTCCGAAAGTATTTCATGTCTGAATCCTCCTGTACGGGGATGATATTTAACCCGATCCCAGCCTTGAGATGAAATACTGTTGGGAAAGGAGAAGAGAAAGACAGATGGAGAACTGAGGTAGGAAGGCAGAGAAAGCCCAGAGCAGGGCTTGCATTTATTACGCTTTAAAAAAGGTAACATAAAATCGTATCAAATCGATGCAAACTTTTACTGCTGTGGAAATTAAAGTAAAAATATATTATTGTTTTTATTCTAAGTAAGTACAGTTGAATTACTGTATTATAGATGGAGTAATCCCAGGAGAATTCAAAGCGCCATCCATACCAGTTGCTGATGAAGGTGTCATTTTCATCTCCTCTCCCATGACATCCCTCAACTTCAAATGTCGACATATATTACAGCAAGGTAGTCTATTCTCTTTACGAGCTGCAGAGAAATTATTATGCATGGAAGTGCATAATAATCCAGTCCAGTCGTGACTCTACCACTGACTTCCCACATGAATATGCACGAATCAATTAAACCTCTGAATGCATCAATTTCCTTCTCGAGTAGTAATGATAATAATAATAATAGCTGCCCATTGTATAGGGCACTGCATATAATATTTTTTAATGCCTGCTAATGAAATGTGCTATTAATTATTAGAATGCGGTTTGTTTGTGAAAGCCAAGTACCGGCGTGTCTCAACTTTGTATTCACAGGGACACAACTTGAACATTTCCAACAAACTGACTACGGGGAAGCGCTTACAAGTACGACGGCAAATCCTACTTAAAAATCAAATGGTAGTTAAAGCAGCGTCAGAACTTTCAGATCTTACCAGCTATACTGCAGAGAAATTTGCAGCTAAGGGGTTAATCAGATTAGATGGGAGTGGTTACAGGCTCGGTGCCACAGGTTTTGCCCTTTGTGGCTTCTCACATCCCAGACTTGGAAAATATGAGCTGTGATACTGAGAAAGGTAAGAAGCCAGCACAGCCCCATAGTGATAAATGAGTTTGCATCATCTGTCATTAGAACTTCCTGCCAACAGGGTCATTCCCTATTAAATTACCACTTGTCAATGTTTAAAATACTGATTGATAAATGACTGTGCCAAAACTGATAACACGACAGCTTTTATTTTCTAATATTCTTGGTTACCACATTCTGCTACTTCAAGATACAGATATAGTAGGGCTTTTTTTCAAGTGCTCTAGTGAAAGACAATTTAATCTAATACAAAACTAACAGGTACTGTATAATGATTGGTCCTGATATACATTACATACTATTCTTCTTGCCAAAATAAACCTACTGGCGATTTAGTGATACGGGTAGATCCAAGTTTCACATTTCATCAAATGCTAGTAATCTGTTTTATCAATATAAACTGCATTTTAATGAAAAAATTCTTTTCTTCAGTACAATTCACTTTTAATGCCCCAGAGTATAATAATTCGTTCATGCTGTAGAACAAGAATGTTTTACAAGACCTTAACTCTCCAGAGAAATTTCTCTGTAAATACAAAATGCAAGTTTTATGGGAATGCGTTGTATGCAACATGAGCAGTACCCAACATAATAAAAAACTAGGTTGCACAGAGAATTCTGCTTAAGTATCCTTGTGAGCTATTGTGAGACTAAATGGTTATTATGATAGCGTTTAGTGGAATACCTATACGACAGATAAAAGAGAGTCAGTAAAACTATTTTTGTCCCCGAATAGATAAAGAGAAATTACTTTTTAGAAAGTTTTGCAAAACGAATACATCCCAGCAGACCGTTCAGCCAGGCCCTATTCTAGGAGGGCACTCTCAGTCTGCTGCTGGAGAGTTCCGGGGATAAATATTTTGGGGATAAAATTGGCATGTTCTGCCTGGAAGACCTGGCTGGGGCAACTGCTACTCCCCTGTGACTGAGAGAGAGCATGGAACCTCCCTGATGGTACACGATGCACATGTGGAGGAAGCACCACTGAACACGGATGCTGGAGGCCACCTTCATTCAACCACCCAACCCCCCGCTGTAGGTGCCGCTATCTGCACTTACCACTGACCCCAGAGATGCAGAAGGGAACCGACCCACAGCCAAAGGCTCCAGAACTGAAGGACTCCATTTTATGCTCCTTTTAAGCCAGTACTGCACTTCCCTCCCAATAGGTGCTGTGTCCCAGATCTTGAGAGCATCCCTCACGCTCCCTGCGTAACTGCCCTAGCCTGCCAACACCAACCCTCAAAACCCGCTCGCGGCAGGTGAGGAGGAGAAACATTTAGGGGAGTAATTTCCATCACCCAGTTCTTCAGCAGCAAGCCCCAAGGTAGGAGCAGTCTATTGGCATTTTCTAATTATGCTAACTACCCATAAACCGTGGTGGCAGGGAGGCTGTGCCTACCAGAGAGAGCACGGCGCACCACGGAGATGCCTGAGCCACCACCAAAGGCAGTAGCTCGCCTCAGTACCAGAATCACTATCATTAGCATACTACTCCACCTAAGCTAATATATGCTATTTCACTAGAAGGCTAATTAGCCAAAAAATGCTCTTCTAAGGTATACTGCTCACTGTATGCAAGACAGTTCACTAGAGTTCACTTGGGTACCACTGCTGAGCATCGCTCTGTGCAACGCAGGCACGTCCCCAGTGCCCATCCATAGCTTTGGGCTCTGGTGGATTCAAGTCTCTCCCTCCTTGTCGAGATCTGTATTTTTCCAGCACAGCAAAGCTATTCTATAGCGTTTGGATTACAGAGGAAGGGGGAGCCTCTTAGCTACCTAACCAGAGGTCTGACGTTCAGCCCTGCAAGCCTGGGCTGAGTAACGCAATTTTTATTTCCCCAAAAACAGGCTCCTCCACATGTGACAGTCACGTTTTTGTACAAGAGATACTGTCAGAGTCTTTTAAAAACTTCTGCTTTAGTCAGGAACTCCCTTGACTGTCCCTAAAGTACTCTCTAAATTGGCAAATTCTGCCTCTCTTACACTATAACTAAAAAAATATAAAATCAAATGGTTGAAAATGTCGTGTTAACTGTACTAAGTTATAAAAGCAAATGAAGAAACAACAGTCTAAAATCCTTAATTCTACTTCAAAATGTGTAATGCAGAGAGTACAAGTTACTCACTAACAAGTTGCACTTAAAAGAAGCTATTTTTATTTTCTGCTGTAATTCTCATCCTCTCATGTTTCTTTTATATTATTCCACCTTAGTCCAATGCGCATTTTGTGCTCTTAGGAACGTTACTTCATTCTTGCTTATAAAAACATCTTCCTTTTCTACCACATCGTGATCATAATAAAGACGTACTACAGTCAGAGGAATAGTAACGACAACCAAAATCCATACCCTAATTTTCACTGAAATGAATTCCAAGGGGTACCTCATCTGACCTCGCTTTGCCGACCGCCACAGACAGTCTGGATGCAGTTGGACCAAGAGAATCCATACACGATACGAACAAAACCTTCCAGAGGTGTTCCAGGGGGGTCTGCTGGCATACGGAGATGCAAGTACCAAAGACAACATCAGTAGAGAGGGGATTTTCTCCCCGCATCGTAGTTTTCCAGTGCGAACGTGGAAGCACATTATATCAAAATTGACTCTACTGATTGTATAGAAAACAAAACATTTAGCATTTTATTTACATTACAATAGAAAATAAATTGAAATTTAGCCAATAACAATGGAAGTGTGAATTACAACGTATTTAATTCACTGTGTTGTAAAAAAACAGCTTAATATACAGCACATATGGCACGTAAGATCAGCTACGGGTCTACGTCCCTTGCGATACCCATGCGCTATGAAGTGACAGCCTAAACGTGGAGTTTTATTTGTCTCCAACCTTAAATGTACTCCCATATTTATTTCTACATAAGATACTTCACCAGAATGTATAAAAAGGAGAATTCCAAGTCAGAAATGATAGAGGATGAGCATATACGGAGTAGCTGAGGCACCACGGGATGCAAAATGGAAGCCAGTCATTGTCAGAACCAGCAAACAGGAGGATTAGGTCAGTAAATTTCTTATTCTGCTAAATCCTCAAATCCTTTCATCTCTTCTCATGGTCAGATAAGGACCACAGTCTGGTTGTTTGCTCCGGGAACACCAATGCATGCCCTCATGACAAATATTTATTAAAAAGAAAAATCTTTACAAAAAAGCATTGATAACCAAAAAGTAGAAAAGCAGTGATTAGATACCCATCTGAAATACATAAATACACACTACACGTATGTATAACGGTACCTCTAATAGCATTCGGAAGTATTTCCCAGGGTATCCTTCATCATTGTACCTTCACTCTTAAGTGATCGTTTACTATGCTGCTTGTGCTAGCTTGTGTACCCATCACCTGCAGTAATTACATTAAAAGGTAGATCCATTACAGGATTAACTCCTGTGACGTGCTCCTTTATTGATCAAGGGTCAGATATATTTTATTTTGCCCTGCGATTGCAATACTAATCTAAAATAATCTTGACGAGATCACCGTCACATGCATGAGGACGATTTCTTAGATCAGCCTTCTCCTTAGTCCAAACGAAGATTACGCCTAAGACGCAAACACACCCTGAGACATTCACACGCAAAATAAAAGAGGTCAAAGTAAAGAAAAAAGAAAACATCCTGGTTATTTTGCCTTCAGAATTTTTAAATATTTTCCCAACATCTCAGCAAAATTATGCATTTTAAAAAGACTGCAGGCACTGAAATGATTGTCAGTCATGCAAATAATCACTTACTTACACTGTATGAGTTTGGTTTGGATAAAGCAAATTACCATTTGAAAATAACTTGAAAAACACTCTGGGCTAAGAGCTTGCTTTATAAATTTTAGCTTGGCCACAATTTTTCTTAACCTTTTTGTCCTTAATCTCCATTCAGTCACTACAAGTAATCCCGTCAAAATTAAAACACAGCATTCAATTGTCACAGGTGCATTCAAAATTATTTAAAACAGAATCTTGTAGAGAAATAGTAAATACTGGCTGTAGCTGAAGGTCAAAACCCAAAGAACTTCAGAGTGACACAGAAGCAGTCCTTTCTTCTGCTTTTTTTTTCCCTGTGATGATATTGGGCTTTGTCTAAAAACCCCCAGATCTTCCATCTAGAGTCAGCTGTTGAATAAAATACTTATTAGAAAAACCAGAGCTGATACTAATCTGTGTTTCTAATTACTCTGCTGAGAAAGTTGTACAGTCACGCAGTTCTTTATGAACATCTTAATTTTGTCCATCGCTGCTGAAAATAGCCGTTCGACAGAATTTCAAGTGCCACAACCACGATGAAAATGTGAAAGGTGTCCTGCTTTGTGAGAGGAGGCTTAATATAAGAGCAGGACATTACGAAGAGCACACAGTAAGATGTGAGATCTTCCCACTTGACCAGTTTGGGTAGCAGACTACCGGTTTTACCCAGTGCTTTGGACAAACGATCACTGCGCGTATGACTTCAGCCTAATTTGTCAGGTCTCGTTTGACCCCATCTGCCAGGGCTGACAAGTCCAAAAGAGGTGATTTAATACACGAGACAGGGTTATCACAACTTTGTCTCCAAAACTAGGCTTGGGCCACATGACTTCCTAAGGTATGCCAAAAACCACGAGACCCTTTTAAAATGGCTGGACATCAAATACGCCAAGCATTCACAGCATTCCCTCACTCTTGAAAAACACGGTCTCTACAAAGCAATAGTAGATCCTCAGAGATATACAGGTTCTGATCTCTACCGCCATCCGGGCAGCCACGTCCCTAAGGAACACTGGAGGATTTTAACCCACTTACCAAAAATATGGGTTTAAAGGCTTAACTTCAGACACTGATTTCTAAAGGATTTGCATCACCGCTTTAGAATATAAAGTTTTCCAAGATACTGAAATGCAAACCTGGCAGCGTGAACATCAATAGGGTGCACGACTGCAGCTCCTGTACCAAAAATCTGTCTACCCCAAACTACCACAAATGCGTATTTAATCTTTGAAATAACCGTACGCACCGTCCCTGGTCAGGGACAAAGATCTCAAGTGTGGCCAGAACTTATTATCAGATCAAAAACTGGACTCGTGCAGCGTCATTATGGTGCCTTCCATCCGTATTTCAGCAAAAAAAAGTACCCGGCATCGTGTTGGTTTTAAGAGCATAATCAAATTGCAGAATCATACCCTATTTAGTACCGGTCCCATTGAAGCAAAGTTCCTGTTCGGTGGGAGGAGAGTCCCTCAGAACAGGAAAAACAATTGTGCCAGGTTTAATCAAAAGTGAAAAGGATCTGGCGAATGTTCCCTTTGAGCCACATAACCCACCGCTAATTTCAAGACGGGCTCTGAAACGAGGGTAATAAAAAACGTCCTTCAGAGTAACCGAGGAAGACTGAAGAGCCGCTACCGCTGCAGCTAATGCCAACATCTGCAAGTCTGCTCCCTGCCACTGGGATGCTTTTCCCCTACCTGGAAAGCAATAAAAGGAGAGGTAGGGGAGGGAGGAGGGAATAAAATCCCACTGCAACACACCGAGGGAAATCTAGCTTCTTGACTACAGGCTTATCACTTTTACTGTTCTCGAGCATTTCTTTCTCCTCCTTGACCTCCCCTGTACAAATATACAGAGAGCTGAGGAGCAGGCAACTCCTTACAGACTAAAACAAGTGGGAAATCACTAAAACAAGTGGGAAATCACTCATCCTGAACGATGCAAGTTTGTACGGCAGGCACTACGGACAGGCTCGGCAGATCAGACGCTGCCTGAATAGCCTCTGATTATGGAAATACATTTATCAATTAGGGGATTTTGCATATTATCAAACTCTTTCATTAACGATGCTTTAGCTGATTAGTTAGAACGTCACCATAAATAGAGAGTTTTGACAGGCTGGAGGCAATTTATGACGTGGAAAATGTACTGACCTGCTCACATCAGGAAACCTGACTGGAAAATAAAGAACTTGGCACTTCGGTCTGATTATTTTTTCCAAATCCTTAGGTCTGTGGTCAGGAATCAGCTTCATAAATTTTCCAATGGATGTAAGAAACGATTCCATATTAAAAGCAGAGTTGAACACCACAACATCAGCAACCAAACTGTAAAAAGTGGTTAAGATTAATGAATGTACTGCTGCCACAAAAGGAACAGGATTCTTTTAAATGCAATGGAAATAGGATACATATTCTCACAAACAAACAAAAGGTGTAAGTGGAATGCTAGTTAAAATCAGCCTTTTCACGTGAATTAGAAGTAGCATATGTACCTTAATTAGAAATGTTTTGATTTCTGTCTATTAGTTCCTTTTTTTTTTTTAGCTAAGTAATAAATTATTATTATTAATCTAAAGAAGCACATCCTATTCTATCTGTGGATCACTTTTTATTCATAAAATGGTAAGAATAATATTACTGCCATTATCTCTTAAAAGCATTCTAAAACAGACAAGACCCCCTGTAATAGGACTTTTGCAGAAGTAAACTTGGAAGAAAATGAGAACTCCTTAGAAATTATCCTACGCACTGAAGGACAACTTACCTTTGGTTAACCTACCTTCGACTGACCAAGTGTGCCAAGGTAGCAGGATACTAGGGAAACAGAATGTTATTTTAACCTATGCATACATAACCCTAATTAAAAGTATATTCGCTTTTTTTTAATATATATATATAAATAAACACATATATACACACATACACAAAACATAGCACATGGTACCAAAAAACAGTTTGAAAAATTTCGGTATATTAATGCCATGTTTTGCTCCTTCGTGCTGTGTTTTAAATCAACTGGATGGATAATTTTAAGATGTAGTTAGATGACAACGTAGGTAATTATTCCTCCACTTAAGAGTTGGCCTGGAGAAAACGAGAAGCTATCAAAAAAAGCTGAAATAAGTGGAAGCTTATCCTGGAAGGGCTGACACAATCTTAGCTACACTGGCAAACACGCAAACGCTAGCAGAGGTAAGAAACGCTTTATGGCCGGTTGGTTTTCTCAATATGTTATATATTGTAATACAGACCTACGGGTCATAAGATACATTGGGGACAGGAGTTCATAAGTCACCAGGCTGGTGAAAAGTATATTTGAGGTGAGAGGCTGTCATTCATCCTCGCTGCATCTCTCTGCCGTCTGGTCAAGAAAGAGACCCGACGCTGCTCACCAAAGCGGCAGGAGTCAGCAGGAAAAGCAAAAAACCCCAAAACCACAATATTAGAGAGGAATAATTCTTTTTAAGCAGGCTGCGGGAGCTGAAATTTCTAGAATCCCACCCTCTTCCCCACCTATGGCTTTTGACCTGTTGGTCTCCTCGTTTTTGTACAAATGACCCAGTCATCTTGTCTGCACTGATTAACAGATGACGTGAGAGGACGCAGGAGCCCGGCGCGTTGCTTTGCTGCTCTCTGACTTGTAGCAAAGGCTCCAGCACATCACCGCTGCTTCTCTTCTGCACCAAGCCTTATCTGACCAACTTTGTCCTAGAGGTTCTGCGTATCACTGGCAAATGACAAAGATCCCATCGCCGTCACTGCCTGAGCAGCTAAAAGGAATCTCAGATGTCACTGAAAAGTGTGATTTTATTACATTAACTCTATAGAAACATCAGGGAGGGGGGAAAAAAAAAAAATAATGTATTTCTTTCCTAATTATCCAAAGCACCAACTTGAAGATTCAAAGCCCTCTAATTTTATTCATCTCCAAAATCTCTATGCAGAACTGGAAAAATACATTTTCACATTTCTAACAGATTTGGAAGATAGCATTTCTTTGCAGATGACCACTCGGTAGTTACAAACAGTACAGAGGAGATGGCTTCTATCTGCTCTTAAAAACGGGGTTTCTGCAGCAACAAAAAGGGAAGATGAGTATCGTATCATTACACGAAGAAGCTATTGGTGGCTGAAGGAGACAGAAAGGAGCATCTGTAGAAGTCTTTTTTTTTTTTTAAGGCAAAAGAAGATACTTCTATTATCTTAAAAATGCACATTTTGAGGATAAATGTATGTCAGCTTACAAAAGACATGTGAAAAATAACTGCTAGGAGAAAGCAAAACATATATACAAAAAAAAATATACCTTGCCCCAGTGCCAAAACCCGCATCTTTTTGTTATAAAAATCTGAAAATGGCTGCTACTGTTTTCAAAAGGTCTTTCACTACACTTTCCCGTCTTTGCTGCTCAGTCAGTGAAACACGTTGCAAATGCTGTGGCAGAAGCAGCTACCGAATGGCCGGAGTCCACACAGATCGGGATGTGAGAAACTTCAGCGTCAACTGGCTTACATTATAAAGACGCAAAAGCTTAACTTGTGCCTTAAAATGCTCAATCCCCATTCCTAATAATTCTCCTACTAACAGATAGGTGAGGAAGATCGTGGAAATGAATTTATTTCTGTTCAAAACAACGGAGTTTTGCTGTTTCACTTCGGCTTGTACAGTGCCTAACCACAAAGCTTTTCAGTGTGGCTGTTATTAACTTCTTTCATTAACTCAGATTCGAGAAATACATTTGTTTTTAGCAACAATAAAGGACCGCAGCCTTTAAAACGTCTGGGTATTTTAGCACTGCACAATTTCCGAATACTAGATGAAAGAAATATAAGGATTTATCTGGTATGTTTACTGCCCTCCCTTCAGAAGAAAAGTGCTGCAGTACATTTTAATTTCTGTTTATTTCCCTAAAACCCTCTCTATAATTTCAGTTGGATGCAGTAAAAGGTATGGCCAAGCAAGAGCCGATTAGCTGCAGCTTTGCGAAGCATCTGTGAAACAAAGCATCTCGCTTACGGCCAAGACACAGGTCAAAATCCCCACCACGAATGGGTACGCCATGGTCGCCCAATACAGCACGGGTGGGCTTCAAGCAAGAAATTAAGATGGGTTTGTAGAGCAGATTGTTTCTGCCCCAGCACTTTTATCAACCTCGGTTCGGGACTCTGCTGGCACCTCGGTTTGCTACAGGGTCATCATTTATACGGAGGAGAACTCCTCGGGCTTACGATGCTGCACGGTCGTAGACAGAAGGATGCCTTAAAATAACGTGGAGCGGTGCGAGAAACACCTACCATGAAAGAATCTGGTTGTATCCATATTGAAAATCCCTTTCCTGGCATTTCTGGACAGGATACGCCAATTGATTCTCATGGAAGTAGAGGACCTTTTTCAACTTGCCGAGGTCAGGGCGGAGGGCGGCGAGTTCAGCCAGGTTAAGCACCGAGCTTGCGAAGAGGATCCTGGAAAACAAGGAGAGCAGTGTCTGCTGTTGGTGAGCATGCTCGCAGGGGTCACCCCTTCCCCTTCTCCCCCCTCCCCAAGAAAAACATCACCCCTATAGGGACACATCAATAGCTAAGCCTTAATACCATGTAGCAGCATTCGAAGTTTTGATCTCTTAAAAAGCAGCTGCTAAGAACCCAACTAGAAAAGCGCCGAATCTCATTGGTCTTCCCAGCTCGGTTACAGAGAGATGCAAAATAAAAAAAGCTGGATGGATTTTATTGAAAAAGGCAAGAAAAGCTGTATCTGAAGGACAAATGGAACAAAGATAAGGCTGACTAGGGAATACTTTGCTTGCCAGTTTCATTACACTTTACTTCTTTATGCAACCAACTACTGAAATTCAATATATGAGCAGGAATGGCACATGTTCATGTTATGACATAAACCCTTTTGATTTATGCAGTGTACTTATCTAGTACAGTCTGGTTTTCTCTCCCCCCCCC